>BDJD01005354.1:0-24890 GCA_002564525.1 Rosa multiflora
CACCGGGATCAAGCGAGCGTTGATCGCTGTTTGGGCAGGGTTGTCAGCTCAAGGGATCTAATATGGCTCTGGGATCCGGGTTCTAGATGGTGGCTTCGCTGTTTTCTTGCAGCTCTGTCATTGATGGGGATGGTAGTGGTGTGGAGCTGTGCACACGTGAGGCTGACGACGGAGAATATGATGTGTGTCGTGATGGGTTTGGTGGTCGGCTAGTGTGGTGGTTGACCACGGCGCCGTTCAATGTGGCTACGTCGGAGATGCAGACGCGGTCAGTGCTGATGGTCGCGCGGAGATGGCGTGATTGGATGCCAAACAGAAGTTGGGTGTCCAAATCAAATCTAGCAAAGGCTTTGGGTTGCTGTTGGGTTCAGATCAGAATCCATTCAATGGGCTTAACCTCTCCAAGGGGGTGGATTTGGGACCCAGGAGATGCGATGATGTTGTTCAATTCTCCTGTTTTCTTTTCACTGGGGATGCTCCCCATTGGGATGCCCTCATGAGCGATTTCTATGGCTAGTTCAATGAATTTCCTTTCCTCAAAAAAAAAAGGTAATTACTCCCTCCCAGGCTCCCAGCGGCACTTGGATACTTAACCCTCCATACTGGCAGTTTCTTACAAAGCCTATCCTTCATGTAGGAAAAATAACAATAAACCCTTCTCGGCACAAGAGTCTTCATGAGTCCATATTTCCTACAGCCACCTGGTGATCCCTAGGTTGGCGCACGTCCCCATAGCTGGAGAAGGGATATTCTTACCGGGAATCTGATCCAGGAGTGCAACCAGAGGCAAAATACGAGAAGGTGATCAGAACACGACGGTGGGAGGTGGATTACCCTAGCAACCTTGAAAACATCAATCCAAGGCGTTGTGGCCACTGCCGTGTCCATACTGGGTTTTTCGAGTTGTGCCATGTATAACGACTCTTTGTAAACCCTAAATCCTGGAGGAAACAATCATCCAACACCTCCTCAAATTCATCCATTTGCCTCGATGATCTAGGGCTGCTACCTGATTTCTCTGAGGAAGCAGTAAACCAACTATTGTGTCCGCAGTTTTTTAAAACGTATGTCTGAAGAGTGATGTTACTGAGCTGGTTTGTTCAGTATCTTTATCATGTTCGGACAGTTTATTGTCAAAAAACTTGGCCTATAAATTAGCAGGGTCTGGCTTGGTTTTTTTTTAAATAATCTACTCTTTTGCATCTAAATTTGACTAAATTGTCAAAGATGGATAGAATCTCAGAACCATCACCCTTTCCCTTCTTATATAACTCGGATATCCACGTGTGAAGTGGTAAAAAACAAATCCTCACCAGTATTAGAACAGCATGTGAGGGAACTTTCATATGCTTACATTTACATAAATGATATAAAGAAAAATTACCACTACAATACGAAATTGGGATCTTGAAAAGAAAATCAGAAACAGCATGTAGATCACAAAGGAAAAACATATAATGACAGAATTTATAAATCCAAGGAAATGATTGAAAGTGGCCTCTTTAAAGCAAGTGCAACATATATCGTAAAATAATTCTACAGCCATATGCAATAACATTGATGGTACTCAATTTCAACCTGGATGGATCCAGACATTTCTTTTGGCCTAATGTATTTTAAAGTAAATACAACCTAGCATCACAAATTCATGAGTATAACTTAAAATTCAGACACACAAGACAATACTTCCCGAGTTCTGACCTGGTTGATTACACAAAAAAAAGGTAAATAAATCTCACAAAATATCCTCCTGACTGGCTACGCTGCTGACGCAGTTTAGCCTCTATAAGTTGCATCTCTCGTCAACCTTTCTTTCCACATATCGAACTCTCGTTTCATTTTAGTGTACCTGTTCAATCAAAGACTGGACCCCAAAGAATGTTGCGAGCTTTTCCTTATTAAAAGAATGTGGGGTCTGACCTCTTGTTAGATACATGGGAAAGGAAACTATTTGATCGAAACAGGAGGATGAGAGGGGATAGAAAATTTAAACCAACTGTATTTCCCCACACCAAAATCGAGTATAACTGTAGAATCTGAAACCCTATCCAGCTCCTAAGATTGCACTGCCAGCCTCTGAAGATGCTCGAAAAAGACCTGAAGACTTACATCATCTGTGAAGATCACATCTGATCCAGCAGCCATCTCATGTGCATTGTTGTATGTTGCCGAAGGGTTCAACTTCGCTAATAAGAACCTTGCCTGCAGAGCATAAATAGGATATAAGACAACATAGACAATCCATGATTAATATCTACAATACACACACACACAAATATATATACTTGGTCTCTCTCAATAAGGACCAAGTAGGACTTTTAAATGAACAGTTACAACCGTATGTTAAGAACTTAAATATCGACTAAAATTTAAAGACTCATACAACCATTTCATTTAAAAGTCCTTGCTTGGTCATTATCGTAAGGTCCTCATTAGAGGTCCTCCTTATTAATATACAGCAGTGTCAAACTATTTGCGAAATGTACAGTAACTACATCTGTAAGTCAACAAATTTCTAATTTTGTTCAGAGAAACACTACTTGCAAGTACGCAGATGCAAGCAACACCAACCTGGGAACCATGCTGATCGCAAACCACCAACCTAGGGACAGGGAAACGTTCACGAACAAATATATATATACTTGGTCTCTCTCAATAAGGACCAAGTAGGACTTTTAAATGAACAGTTACAACCGTATGTTAAGAACTTAAATATCGACTAAAATCTAAAGACTCATACAACCATTTCATTTAAAAGTCCTTGCTTGGTCATTATCGTAAGGTCCTCATTAGAGGTCCTCCTTATTAATATACAGCAGTGTCAAACTATTTGCGAAATGTACAGTAACTACATCTGTAAGTCAACAAATTTCTAATTTTGTTCAGAGAAACACTACTTGCAAGTACGCAGATGCAAGCAACACCAACCTGGGAACCATGCTGATCGCAAACCACCAACCTAGGGACAGGGAAACGTTCACGAATGATCATCTGTGTATCATCATGAGGAGCTTGCAATAATTGTGCAAATGCCTGAAACACATAGATATGCCAATAATTAGTTATAACAACTGCAACATATGCACAGAACCAGTCTGGGAACCATAACATTAGGCACGCATACCAGGTGTTCTTGCTGATTCTGGTATCCCATGTTACGCCACTGTGCTATTGTCATTCCATGGAAAATGACTATACTAAAATATGAATCCAACAACAGAATACGGTCAGCTGCAATGGAAGCAACATCCAACAATGCTGGCTGAGGTAGAGAATTAAATGAGTATGATATTAATGATGGTTGAATCATGACAGCAGCATTGGTGATATTTTCCCGATTCAACAGCATGCGAAAATAGGCAGTTTCATCTGGACTGTTGTTGAAAACCTGCAAACTCCCCATTTTAGATCCAAATAGGGTAAATATAATACATAGTGCATACAAACAATCAATATCAAAACAAATAAAAGAAGAGGGGCAAATCATGGTTACCTGTACAAATTGCGAGCGCCGGAGATTGAACATAAATTGAGGGAATAATGAAAAACATGGATTTAAAGTAAAGGATGCTGGATCATCTTTCCGATAGTCACCAAATTTGGAACAGAGACGAATAAGTCCCCGATCCAGCCATCGGGTAGCATCAAATGACTCCTGGATGAAACAAAAAACAAATTTGAGAATTTAGTGTTTGCAATGTTGTAGAAAACCAAACAAATTAAACTTGGTAAAGAACCAAGAAAATACATGTCATTGATAATAGGAGGATAGCAGCTGAATGTATTCGTAAGGGAAATACCATATAAATTTCCTTACAATCTAGGAAAACGAAACTGATCAAACTTCCAAAAATAGAATACTTTAAGAGTATAACAATTCAGAATCAGTACTTACCAATTAGTAAAAAAAAATTTTAGTGTATATCTTTCATTTTTAGAAACTCCAAGCTCCATTTAATCCCAAAATGGAGAGTTATATCATACATTATGTAAAAAATGTGACAAACACATACAAAATAAATGAAGATGGAATTATTGGAAAATACCTCCGTCTCCATTTTCAAAGACGTTTTTCTTGCCATTACTACAGCAGCAGTCTCTTGGTCAAATCCTTGAACTAATTCCTGAAAGGTCAAAGTTCCCATGTTAACCGTCTCAAGAAAAGGGAAATCTGCATGATGTTGCCTTACTTTGCCATATGCACACCACACAAAACAGGTTGCAGCTTTATGTGTTTTAAATTCTTATCAAAAATAATAATAATAATAATAATAAAAACACTAGACAGATAGCAGCAAAAACTTATCAACAGAACTACATCTCTAAACCTAACATACTTAAATGGTCCACACTGGCAAAAATGAAAGATTTCATAGAGTTAAATGATTTTTTCAGTACTTGCTAACTGCAGTATGGAAGAGAGAATATTATATTATCTGAAGGTGGTGAACCTAACTTAGTATCAACCAATAATCTCAAATGCACTGTTTTCAACTTACGCAAAACCGACTAAACAATATCAACATACAAAACCAAAAATCAGCTCGTTATGCAAAATACATGGCTAAAACGAGTAACAAGCCAATTTTGCATGCTCCCTTTACATGAATTGTTCGAAATTAGGCGTAGACATCGATTTAGCATAGGAATAGTGGAATATTAATGGAAAGTTTAAGACATCAAATTACATAAAACGAGAGATACAAAGAACATGACTTGGTAGGAAATGTTTCTGTGTACGTGTGTGTATTCCATATCAGAAAACAATCATGCAACGTCAACATTGGAGTCCCAGAGAAAAAGGTACTTTAAAAAACCAAGCTCCACCAAACCCTGCTAATTTACAGGCCAAGTTCCTTGACAACGAAATGTCCAAAAATGATAAAGATACTGTACAAACCTCTGAACTAACAGAACTGTCTATCCATCGTCTAGTAATTGTTGTTACTCGAAGCATCATTTGACCTTGAGGGTTTTGAAAACTACAATAACACGAGGCAAATGAAACTCAGGCGATGAAGACATTAACAGTCAACAAGATACATTTGTAACCCAAGATCTTATATAATGCTCTCTTCTTGTAATCTTCTGACATACCTTGTAAGGAACTGCAAATACAATTGTGGGTTTACCGTTCCTGGTGTATTTGACTGATCACTTGATGATAGATCAAAGAAAACTGTCAGGCAAGTACTCCTGTCAAGGCTACACATTTTCCACGCTGTTGTATTCCCTTCTCCTATGGAAGTATCGGCAACAGCAGGTCCTTTCTGCCAGGCATGTGATAGTTAACATCAAATTTCACAAGCGCAAGCCTCATTTCTACTCATTTTAAACATCTAAATATAACACCATATACACAAATAATAACACGTTCTAAGTGATCAAACTGTCCACCTTCTCCAATGACGTGCAAGGTCCAATGACCCCCTGAATTTTGATGTCCTTTGAACAGTTGATCTCAAGGGTGCCACTGAAATAAAGAATTTCAGGATGAGCTTGACATTTTGTAGAGTAGAGTTCAAATAAAGATGAATAGCGAAATTCAACCAAAGGATGAACAAGAGATGAAATGGGGTATAGAGATTGTTTTCATGTGTACATGCACATGCATGAAGCATTGAACATTAAAAATTTCCAACAGCTACCAGTCCTACAACTAGAAATTCAAGTGTGCACCGCAACTGCCTGTGATAATTCAGACCCAACAACACCAAAACAGAAACCAACTAAATGACTTTCACTGATCTAATTATTTACGATATCATAGTGCTGACAAGAAAAATGCATCCCTCAGTACTTCACTGCTACCTTTCTCTGCCAATACTATTTCCCCCAACACCGAAAAAAAAATCATGTAAAAAAAAAAAGCAACTGACTTGGGCCTATATCTTAGAATGGTTATTTTTGAACTTCCTATCATGCTCATGGTATATATTATATCAAAAAACAGTAACACAGGGAGAACTGCAGTTGACAACAAAAAGTGAGGGAAAAAAACCTACCTTTTTTTTTTCTTTTTTTAATTATTTTTGTTATAATTTGAGTCTATTTAAGGAAACAAAAAGCCAAATGGCACACACGGAGTGCGCAACAAGAGGCTAGTTTATCATAGTTAAGCAGCAAGGTCTACATGCATTTAAAGTCAAAATCAAAGAACAGAATTCCATACTACTGCATCATTCTCATAACTATGATATTACATTCTATTACCCAGACAACAACTCAAAATATGAACAAAGAAACTTGAAATTTTTCAATGTTGAACTCACTTAAAACAAAGGCCAAGAGACTGCTCCCCTTGTTCAAAGACACGCCTGAAAGAATCTTTGAATACAGAATGACCAAAACTTTCTGCCAGAACAACAAGTCCACCTGTCTTTTCAATTGCAACTTTCATTTCTGCAACGCCAACCTATACATTACAGTTCCCTCAAGTCAATGCATGGTCAAGTAAATCCAGGTAAAAGTTCTAAAGAGAATGAAAACTGATATATTCTCAAATTCTAAACCAAGATAACTTTAAACAGCTGAAGAGGACAACCCAAAAGACATATTCAGACTTGACATAGTGACCCTCAAGAGGTTCATATTAAGAGAGAGATAGAGAGAGAGAATTGGGATCCTCACTGTTCAAGAAGATGCAAAGCCAAAAAATGATACAACAACAAAAAAAGAAAGGTTGTCAGTCAACAAATCTGACATTTTTTTTTTCAAATCTTTTACACTTGCACTCCCTTTTATATACATTCATGTTTTTTGTATGTACTTGTGAGTGCAAGTGCAGTAAGTGTTGAAAATAGGAGTCTGAAAAAGGGACTGCAAGTGAGAAAACACTCCCTTCTTTAAAAAAACAACTTTTTAATACGTATACCATATTTCCTATCTACTTTCTAGAGGATCTAGTATGAACATCTGAATATCAATAGACAGCTGAATTCCTCAAGTTAAAATAGACATAAGATATATTATTTAGCCTTGAACCATAATTTGAAATAAAAATCAAATCAAACAAAAAAATGCTAAGAATAGCTTCTGAAATATAAACATGAAATTGGCAATATCACAGTCAACTGTTTAACTTTAGACTTGGTTATTCAAATATAAATCGTTAAATCTTGATCAATGTACAACTACCTCTGATGCTTTATTGCTTGTTGATAAAGAAAATCAATGCCATAAGCTCATCAAGGACATACAATTCAAATCTAATATTTTGGCTATTAATTTCATATACCCATGAGGGAGAAAGGTCATCACGTCTCTCAACCTTTTTCACAAGAAATCAATTTCAGATGATCATTAAAAGCCTTAACCTCATGCTAATTTGGCAACCAGCTACTCTAGGAGCCTAACAAGCTACATAAGCAAACCGTTGCACTATTTAGAATTGACCAAATACGAAAATCATACGCCAATCAGCACATGTAGTGTACATGCAAAACTAGAAATTCAGCCTGAAATGCAGAAGCTATTCTTAGCATTTTTTGGTTTGATTTGATTTTTATTTCAAATTATGGTTCAAGGCTAAATAATATATCTTATGTCTATTTTAACTTGAGGAATTCAACTGTCTATTGATATTCAGATATTCAGATATTCCATCTAAGTCATTTTACTTTTCTCTTGGTGGTGTCAAGTAACGGTATCCTCTTCTCATTCAATTTTCATTTAAATTTAAGTTCCTACTTAATTTATAAGTCAATAATGCTCATCATTTCTTTTCTCTTTCTTTCTTTGTATGCATGTGAAGAGGTTCCAATAGGGACGCCATTGAGTGCACTTATGGTTGAATTTAATTCCTTGATGTTGGGGAATAGAAAGGGTTCGGTTGTTGTATTCAATTATCAATTGCTGGAAGCTGCAACAAACAAGTTCAGTGAAAGTAATATTTTGGGTGAGGGTAGTTCTGGACCTGTTTACAGGGCTAGTTTTGATGGAAAATTCATTGCAGCTGTTAAGAAAGTAAACGGCATAAGATAGGATGCTGAAAGAGAATTTGAGGTAATTCCATCCAAAACTGGTTCTGGATTCAGTTTCCTGAATCTGATTCTCTTGTTGAGGTCCTGTGTTTTATGAAACCTTGTTTTGCTTTGCAGAATGAGGTGAACTGGTTGGGAAAAATTAGGCATCAAAACATCATCAAACTTTTGGGTTACTGTGTTCATGGAAAAACAAGGTTTCTTGTGTATGAAATGATGCAGAATGGCTCCTTACAAACTCAATTTTATGGTACGAGCTTTCTATTGGTATCAAGTAACATAGATGGAGAAAGACATTTGCAAATGGCACAAGAAGGTTTTGTTGATGCGAAAAGATATTATATCAGCTTTTGATTCATGTGTAGCTAGCTAGGATTGCTTATCATCTTTGCCTACAAGAGAGCTTCTGCAAGAGCAAATGAAGGTGCATTAAAGGAAAGCAGTAGTAATCTATGTAGTTTAGGTCTTCCTAGCTAGAACATTTTACAAGTACAGACTCAATCTCTGTTGTCCTTGCTTGAATTATAAGGATTGTAGTACTATTTCTATGGTCATATATTGAGCATTATTTTTTTAAAAACGTTTATATGGATATTCTTCTTGTTGTCCAAGTTTCATTCATACAACACAATACAAAACAATGTGTTGTATGACTGTAAAAGAAAACAAAATTGTTGTGTGAACTAACAACCAACAACAAAAGAAACGAAGTTCTGTTGTGTGAGATTCATAACACACAACAGAAACCAAATAGAATAGTTGTGTGAACAAACAACCAACAACAAAAGAAACAAAGTTCTGTTGTGTGAGATTCATAACACACAACAGAAACCAAATAGAATAGTTGTGTGAACAAACAACCAACAACAAAAGAAACAAAGTTCTGTTGTGTGAGATTCATAACACACAACAGAAACCAAATAGAATAGTTGTGTGAACAAACAACCAACAACAAAACCGGCGCCGGGAGCGAGTGGGGAGTGGAATCGTGGGGGAGGGAGTACTGGACGGTGGTGTACTGAGGGTAGAGCTCGCCGGGGAGGTTGGTCTCGGAGATCATAGAGTAGTGGGGAGGGAAGTGGTTGCGCTGGTAGCAGAAAGGGCAGATCCAGATCTTGGCGTTGAAGTCGACGCGCGAGAAGGAGTTGAGGACGGCGGAGCAGGTCTTGCAGCGGAGAGGCGCGTAGGGGAGCGTGGGGATGTCGGTGTGGAAGCGGATCGGGGCGATGCAGGCGGCGAGTGGGATCACGCACTTGCTGGCCTCGACTTTTGTGCGGGGCCAGACGTTCCACGTCATGCGCACTCCGTCGATCCCCTCAGGGTCGGTGTTCGCCATCTCCGACATTGCACAATTCCCGAGGGTTTTGATCGGAGGATTGGATTGGGGGAATTGGGATTGGATTTGGATTTTTTTTTTCTTTTTTTTTTTTTTTTGGGGGGAGAAGAGAGGAGACTCGACGACCCCCGTGAGAAAGGAGAGAGAAAAGGGGTCACCAGCAATTCAGAGAGAGAAGGGAAGAGAAAGAGAGAGACGCAGAAATTGGAGGTGGGTATGGTTTATAGGTGTTGGGAGTTTCGAAGGTTGAATCGGGAATGTTAACGCTTTTGTGTTTTATTATGAGAGGAACATCCTAAGGTTGTGAGAGAGAGAGAGAGGGAGTGCCGTCTTCTATGACAACCAGTTTTCCTTTCCTACTGCTCCATCCATGAACACGACTGTCTTTTCCTTTTTCTTTTTTTTTTCTTTTTTTTTTTCTATATTTGTATAGATATAGAGAAATAAATGAAAATAATTGTAGACTACTAAATTTGATATATACCTCTAGTTACTTTTGAGAATCGTTACATGCTCACTCCTTTTACGCAAATGGAAAAGAAAAAAAATTAAAAACTTTCTATTTTTTGGCTCAACTCAAATAACCGCTCAATGCGTAAATTGGTAACGATTGGATTTGGTTGTGTTTAGATTGGAACATGCGGATATTAGTAATGTTGGGCTAGGTGATGAAATGTAGTGATTCGAGTCTGTTTGTTGTGGAGAGAAATAGTGAGACTGTGGCGAGAGAGGAGAAGTGTCGCGATACATCGATTCGGTGGACAATTTGCAATAAGATAAAGTGTTTGAAAGAGGAAGTGACTATCTAAATTTATAGGGTTAAAATGATATTATGTCCGGCATACCAGCACAGAAAAACAACAATTTAGGCATCAGTTTACTAAATATCATTTTAATGAAAAAAAATGAATGGAAATCTTAAAAAGTTAATCATGATTCTAATTAGCCACAAACTACAAGATACAATATTTTGGCAACTTTCCACCAAAATGTCATTTTGTCATTCGCAGTGTAATGTCATCACCACCAGAGGCAGTAACAATGAAGGCAGCTCTCTTGACATATCAGCTTATTCAACTTGTTATTAGGGTCTAGGGTATTCTGCTACTCATTGGTAATTAAAATATTATGAGGTATTTGGTCTATTGTTGTCCTTTAGTCTTCCTAGTTAAGTGCATCTGTAATGGATTCCACCAAGAATCACTTTCTCTCTTCTTGTTTGTGATGTCTTCGTTTTACAATATGATCGAGTGTTCATAACTACTGGTATCAGAGTAATTCGGATCATCGAACATCTACTTCTATGCTCATTGGATCATTGTCCTCCTACTCCCAAACTCTGCATCTACACCTACCACGATTACCACCACAGTTACCTGTCTTTCAACCGATTCATTAGAGCAAGTTCACATGTTGGGTCACCGGGTCACCCACTATTCATTATTTTTTAGTGTTATTTTCACCTTCTGGGTCACGAGTACAGTGTATTTCGTGCCCTGAGTCACATGCACAGTGTATTTCATGACCCAGAGAATAAAAATATACACTAAATAGCAGTGAATAGTAGGTGACTTGTTGACCCAACGGGTGAACTTGCTCTTATCTTTCCCACTAATTTCATCTATTTTTTGGCACTCGTCCCTACCTCTAAATTACCAACCCAAATGGGAAAAAATTAAAACTTTCTATTTTTTGGCGCAACTCAAATAACCGCTCAATGCGTAAATTGGTAACGATTGGATTTGGTTGTGTTTAGATTTGAACATGCGGATATTAGTTATGTTGGGCTAGGTGATGAAATGTGGTGATTCAAGTCTGTTTGTTGTGGAGAGAAATAGTGAGACTGTGGCGAGAGAGGAGAAGTGTCGCGATGTGTTGGTGTGTCATACATTGATTCGGTGGGCAATTTGCAATAAGATAAAGTGTTTGAAAGAGGAAGTGACTATCTAAATTTATAGGGTGAAAATGATATTGTGTCCAGCATACCAGCACAGAAAAACAACAATTTAGGTATCAGTTTACTAAATATCATTTTAATGAAAAAAATGAATGGAAATCTTAAAAAGTTAATCATGATTCTAATTAGCCACAAACTACAATACAATATTTTGGCAACTTTCCACCAAAATGTCATTTTGTCATTCGCAGTGTAATGTCATCACCACTAGAGGCAGTAACAATGAAGGCAGCTCTCTTGACATATCAGCTTATTCAACTTGTTATTAGGGTCTGGGGTATTCTGCTACTCATTGGTAATTAAAATATTATGAGGTATTTGGTCTATTGTTGTCCTTTAGTCTTCCTAGTTAAGTGCATCTGTAATGGATGCCACCAAGAATCACTTTCTCTCTTCTTGTTTGTGATGTCTTCGTTTTACAATATGATCGAGTGTTCATAACTACTGGTATCAGAGTCATTCGGATCATCGAACATCTACTTCTATGCTTATTGGATCAATGTCCTCCCACTCCCAAACTCTGCATCTACACCTACCAAGATTACCACCACAGTTACCTGTCTTTCAACCGATTCATTAGAGCAAGTTCACCCGTTGGGTCACCGGGTCACCCACTATTCATTATTTTTTAGTGTTATTTTCACATTCTGGGTCACGAGTACAGTGTATTTCGTGCCTTGAGTCACATGCACAGTGTATTTCGTGACCCAGAGAATAAAAATATACACTAAATAGCAGTGAATAGTAGGTGACTTTGTGACCCAACGGGTGAACTTGCTCTTATCTTTCCCACTAATTTCATCTATTTTTTGGCACTCGTCCCTACCTCTAAATTACCATTATTATCTAATACATTATCTACCTCGAAGACTCGCTCTTTTATCCCACTACTTCTTATAATAGTTCACTTTTACTCCTAGGCGACACCACATCTACTTACACCGACTCAATCTCACTTGTCACTCCTAATTCACAAATTCCCAATCACCCACCTCAATCACTTTATTCATGTTATACCCCTCTGCATGTAACAAACAATGTTGCCAAACTATTATCAAATAACTAAGTATTCATACTTATTTCCAATTTAAGCTCTTTTGTTATGCTAATATATGAACATATGATATTTTTTTTATCTGATAGTAATCGTGCCTCCACTTTTGAAGCCTAGGATTTTGAAGGGAGCAAATTATCGATTTTGAAGTTGTTCAATGAAAAATTGTAAAACTGATGAATTGATGAAATAATTGAGCATAGGAGTGTAAACACGTACCGACTCAATCTCACTTGTCACTCCTAATTCACAAATTCCCAATCACCCACCTCAATCACTTTATTCATGTTATACCCCTCTGCATGTAACAAACAATGCTGCCAAACTATTATCAAATAACTAAGTATTCATACTTATTTCCAATTTAAGCTCTTTTGTTATGCTAATATATGAACATATGATATTTTTTTTATCTGATAGTAATCGTGCCTCCACTTTTGAAGCCTAGGATTTTGAAGGGAGCAAATTATCGATTTTGAAGTTGTTCAATGAAAAATTGTAAAACTGATGAATTGATGAAATAATTGAGCATAGGAGTGTAGAAATTGACTAGATGGATGAACTGATGAACAATTTCACATGAACTAATGAAGAAACAGAGATAGAGTTTCAAAAACCAGAGAGGAGTAAAAATATTGAGACAAATAAAAAAAAATGTCAAAATAAGGGGATGTTGAGTGGTCTCAATAAGGTTAGATAACTTTTGGATTTGTTGTGGTCAATTCTATACATATTGTATATACTTACCCAAAAAACTTGTAAAATTGAAATATATGTCCTAAGGTCCAAGTATAATACCATAATTAAGGCCCAGGACCAAAATGGTTATGAATGAAATCAACACCGGACTAGACCATATGCTTATATTTTGTACCAAGAACCAAACCAAACTGACCGGTCCAGTGCGATTCGGTTTGGTTTTCTAAGTTTTCAAGTTTTTTTACTAGACTAATAACAGACATGAATTGACAAGCCTAGCCTTGGGACTACACAGACCGGGTCCAGGCCTAAGGCCTCTAATACAATGGGGTCTCAAAAAAAAAAAGTTAAGTTATCCAACCCAAAATACAAAAAGAGAAATGTGAGAGTAAAAAAAGGTAGATGGGCATTTACTACTTGATTTTGTTCAATCAATTAATTTTTTCTAGGGTTGTGGGCCTTTTGCGCTCTTTTCGTTATATATTTTTTTTGTTGGAAAAAATTTTGGGCTATTTTCTAATGGGAGGTTCTAGTTGGACCTCAAAATTTGATCTTTGGACCTCCATCTTTTTTTAATAATCAATAGATTTCGTCAACTCGTATGAAAAAACAAATAAGGACAAAGAGAGAAAAGAGGGAAAAAAAAACAAATACTCTTCTTACCTTTCCTATTAAGATAACATTCAATTTTTTTTTGAAATTCATTATATTACGTATATAACTTTATAATTTACCTAAAACAATTAAGTAAAGCTAATTCATTTTTGAGAAAAATTCAGTTACCGTCCCCAGACTATGCTGTCAAGGCCAATTTGATACCCAAACTCTCAAAAGTATCAATGTGATACCCAAAGACCTAAATTGGCATCAACGTGATACTTCCGTCAAAAATTTCAAACGGCTCCGTCTGTTTGCTGACGTAGCAAGCACGTGGGTCCCCAAAAAATATGAAATGACCAATTTACCCCTGTTTTAATTTTTTTTTTTTTTTTTTTCATGTCTTCTTCTTCTTCTTCTTCTTCGTTTACAACAGAAAGGATCAATTCCATTCCACTAATTTAACAAACCATACAGAGTAATCTCTCAGTATCCAACTCTGCAAATTCTCATCATTCTGGTTCCTAAGACTTCATGTTATAAACAATTAAACCAAACATCTTATCCTCGTCCTTCATATCAACAAGAGCAAAGCTGATCTTCTGTGCTGAAACAGAGATGATCCAAATCTGGAGGAATCATCCCACTTCTACAGTTCTCAAATCAAAGCTCCATAGTTCCAATTCTCAAACCAACAAACAAGTATGAATACAAAAAACAATCCAAAGCAGCTAGAGTTCTTAGACCCCTGAATAACACAGTTTATCCTTCCGATCATCCAATTCTTATCATTCTTGAATTCAGATTTAACCAACAACCAAAATCGTACTAAGAGGTTTCTTTATGATTAGAAATTAACTGAAGAACGTCAATTGATCAATACACCACATCAAACTTCGAACACACACAGTAGCCCTCAAAATCCCCAAAATTCCAATTCGTCCAATCATAAACAAAACTGAAAATTGATGGCACAATCATGTAGAGCTCGATAAATAGAGGAACACCAATACCTTATTTATCGTAAACAGTCGCCGAAAAACACATAACATGACCGGAAAACTCAGAAACTTCTCCCATTTGATTCTCTCTTTCAAGTTGATGGATGGACACAAAGATACCACAGGCTTCTTCACCTCGCCAAGACGAAGCTACTGCCACCGGTCTCGCTTGCAGCCGTGGCCGGAGTCGAAAAATAGGTCGAAGAACCCGAGAAGCTTTCGGGTTTCTATTCTCTGTCACCGACTCACCGGAACTCGTATGTGAAAACCAAAGCCACAGGGATGACAGCAACGAACCAGAATATTAACCAAGAGTTTCTACCTTGCTGCTTGAGGAAGAAAGCAACCAAGAGTTTGAGGCTCTTCGATTGAAAACCCAGAAAGTAAAAGCCCAAACAGATCGATTAGAACCTTGCTCCGTCGTCTTCGATCTTGTCTCCGCCGCCTCCTCCGAGCCTCCCGGCGGTTGTTCCTCCCTCCACAAGCTCGCCATCTTCTGCCCTGACCTCCTCCACTCCAGCGTCCTCTTCGAGAATTCTGATTTCGGCCCTAATCCCAATCAGCCCGATGACATTTGGGAAGAAGAAGAAGAATCGGAGTTGGGAGAGAGAGTTTTGTTTTTTGTTTTTTTTAATTAGTTAGTATTGAAAGACTATTCTGCCCTTGATAAAAAAAAATTTGGAGCCCACGTGCTTGCCACGTCAGCAAACAAACGGAGCCGTTTGAAATTTTTGACGGAAGTATCACGTTGATGCCAATTTAGGTCCTTGGGTATCACATTGATACTTTTGAGAGTTCGGGTATCAAATTGGCCTTGGCAGCATAGTCTGGGGACGGTGACTGAATTTTTCTCTTCATTTTTATACATGACCTCATCATTTAATACAAAAGTAATTCAAAACAATATGAATTTAAAATTTCCTTAAACTAAATTTATTGAATATTTTGGTGTAGTTATTACTAATTAAGATCCAAGTTTTTAATTAGATTTAATCAATGTATAAATATATTATTTATTTGAGAACCAAAGTCTTTTCTAAAACCATCCATATTGCAAAAAACAAAAAAACAATGATCTGGATTAATAGAAAAATCTTTGTAATTGTCTACTTGTAGGAATGTAGGATCCTCCAAAAATCACTTTCTGATTTTGTCACTCATAAAATTCTTCATGAATGAATTGATAGAGATAAGATTTAAAAAAAAAAAAAAACAAATTGTTGAAGATACAGAATTAATTGTTTAAGAGTGTTTTGGTAAAATTAAGGAGGTGTACTTAGTTTTTGAGTTAATTACATATAAGGGCATATTTAAATGTTTTTTTAGTCATAAGGCCACCAACTAATTTTTTTCCTCATAAGGCCACTAGATTTAAAATGGTGTTATATTTTGGATATAAAAACTAATATATTTACATAAATGCCACTAGAGTAAAAAGTTAACAACCATTCTCTCTCTCCTCTCCGGCAAGGTCTCCGGTCAACTCAGGCGGGTCTCCGGCAAACTCCGGAGACCACAAAATCTACTGTTACTAACACCAAAAGCTACTCTTATGAGATTTCCGGCAACCTCCGGCTATGTCACAAAAGCTACTGTCACCAGCAATAAAAGCTACTGTCACTAACAAAAGTTACGCTCTCCAAAACCAAAAACTACTATCCCCACCAACAAAAACTACTGTCACTAATAACAAAACTACTCTGGTGAAATTTCTGACAACCTCCGACGAGGTCACAAAAGCTACTCCACCAGTAACAAAAGCTATTATCACAAACAAAAGTTACGCTCCTCAAAACCAAAAGCTATTGTCACCAACATCAGAAAACAACTCTCACTAACAACAAAAACTGCTCTCACCATCACCAAAAGCTACTCTCATCAACACCAAAAGCTATAACCAAACAGAACAAAAACTACTACCACGCAAAACAAAAGCTACTCCGAGAGACTGAGAAAATTCTCAAAGACTAACAAACCTATAGAAATGTAAGGTATACAACAAAAAGAAAAATGCTACTGCAATCGAGAAAAAAAAATCATATTCAATGATGCAAAAAGTATGTAGGGTTCAACAATGATATCAACTATGAAAAAAGCTACTTCTATAGTTGTGAAAATCTATTACAATAGTTGTATAAAGCCATTGTCAATGTTGTAATGCTACTATCATTTTTCAGATGGCCTCCGTTGAAGTTTCTTGTTGTCAAGCTCTACCACACTACGCTAACCATAAGCTTCATTTTGCCACTTATAGCACCAAGTTTCATTTCAACATTTCTTGCACCAAGTTTCATTTCAACATTTCTTGGTTGGCCAGATGATCTCTTGGTCAATAGAGGCTTTACTACTCAAATTCACATGATTTTCGGAATCAATCACTGCTAATGCAAAGGGAAAGAATTCTGCAAGAACAAAAATACAACAAAACAAACAATCTTTATCAATTAGATAATAAAAAACAAGCAATCTAAAAGGTACTACAATAGAAACAAAAAGCTACTATAACCCATGTAAAAAACTATTAGACCAGTAATAAAAAGCTATGGACATATATACTAATTGCAACAAAACCAACTGGTTATCCATGTTGATAGTGTAACACAAATCTCAAACAAGAAATGCTAGAGATACGAAATCACAAAAAAAAAAAAAAACTTCATAAAAATCTTGATTTTCTAATTTGATAAGCTATTGACAAAAGACAACTTGAAGTCGATCAAAATGCAAACAGAAAAGCTACTGACATCAGTTTTAAAAGATACTATCATAGGCATAAAAAGCTACTATCACTGTGTTGCAAAGTCATTATAACAGTTTTAGAAAGCTACTGATTTGTAATCAATCAAAATGTAAGCTGAAAAGCTACTGCCATTGTGTTAAAAAGTAAGCCACCCAAAATAGAGAGCAACCAATTCTTACCAAGCGCACTTGACTCATCTCACTCAACACCAATACTTCGACCAAAGATAGAATTGATATCTTAAAGTGCCAAAGTGCATGAGCACGTAAATTAGCTCAAGCCAAAAGCATTTCACAATATTAAACTACCACATTTAACTATAGCATTCTGCATAGAAATGTCCAGTCAAATCTCAAGTGCCAATGCAACACTAACCAAATTTCTTTGAATTTACCCAAATATCAAGGAAGATTTGAGTTCAAGAAATTCATCTATGGAAACTAGCAAATTCAATAATAAATTCAAAATTCTCAAGAATTTCAGATTAGAAAAAAAAGAACAAGCAAAAAAAATAAATCAATATGAAAGTAGAAAAGTTACTAACATCAATTTGAAAATTAGAAAATTATGAAAACAAGTAAAGGGGTAACCCCTACTTTCCTTATCAAACTAAGCTAGTGTATTAAGGGACCAAATTTCGTATGCAAATATTGACACAAAAGATTAATACACACCTCCAAGCTTTTGGGCTTCCTTGATGATGTGAAGGGTGAGCATAGTCCTGCCAAATGCTTCCTGCCCATAAATTTCAACAATTCTTCCCTACAGAGAGCAATGTGAACCATTCACTAGAGTTCTGAAATGATACTAATCCTTTGCAGTTAAAACTATACTCAACCGAATTCAATGCATCAATATTTGAAGTTAGTTGCTAGTTGCTACTAGTTTCTCATCCTAGTACAGAAGGTCTAAATGCAAAGACCTACATTCTGTAGCCAATTATTACCTTTGGTAATCCTCTAGTCCTGAAAGCTATAGCAAGCTTCAAGGAACCAGTGGACACTACTACACAAAGTGAATCAGACAACAGTCAAAAGCCTGTTGTCTGAATGAAAATGGAGATGTTGTAAACTGGCGTGTTGTCTGATCTCCCCCATCAGACAACATTCTTTTTTAATTGTCTCTATGGTCATTCACACAACATGTGTACCTAAATATGTGTTGTCTAAATTTACCAAATTTCGATTCATGACGGTAGTCTGTTGTCGGGTATGAACTCAGACAACAGCTTATTGTCGGGGTGTTGAGTGAAATTCACCAAGCACAACAATCTTTCCAAGCCTTTGTTGTCTGCTATATATTTTCAACGACAATATTGTATGAGACCTGATGTGTGAAGTAAACATCACACAAGCATTTTTGATTACCAAATGTTGTGTGAAATGTATTACAAATATCAATTTGCTCGATATGGTGTTGTCTCGGGTGAACCTCAGACTACATCTTCAATTACCGTGTGTTGTCTGAATATCTCTAAGATAACAATTATCTAGATTCCAATGTTGTCTAAAATTCAATTAATATAACAAAATTAATTAAGCATGTGTTGTATCGGATGAATTTCAGACAACACATTTTTTCTTCTTCTTGTTGTCTGAATTAGTAGATGCAAATGTTGTCTGAATATCTTTGAGATGACAAGTTGGTAGATGCAAATGTATGATTCTATTTGAATTACATAGTAGGAAGGTGCAGTTAAGAATTTGAACTTACGAGGTTAGAAAGATCCCTCAAAGGGCGACACTCTCCAAATGCTTTAACTAAAGTATCATAGGCTTGCGCGGGTTGGTAAAGAAACGCATAATCTGCCAATTAGAAATCATTAGTCTTACATCATAATCTAATTATCTAGTTCAGGAAAAACAAGCATCCCAATTTATCATTTCAACCCATGAAAGAATAAGCATCAACATAAAGCTATCAAGCTTATAATCCAAACTAAGCAAGAGAAGAAAGAATAGCAGGACGAGAAGAAAGAATAGTTATAACCTCTGACCAAATTGGCAGGTGGGGATTAGCAGTACCATCATCATTTCTTTCCCCTTCCCCATCTGCATCACCATCTGCGGGTGGAATAATATGATGAAATTCCATTCCAGGAGGTATTACCTAACCATAACAACAAGAATTGCAAGTTATTAAGAAGTACCACCAAATATAATGTGTTTTTATTTTTCAGTGGAGAAAGGAGGACAAATCTTTAATGAAAGACTTTGAAGAGATGTATGTTTTGATACTCGCAACCATGCGAGGCATAAACCTGCCATGACAGCTAACGCCCCTTTTTATTCTTGCTCGCAGTTTACGTTCTAGTATTGGATCAAAGCCATCATACAAGCGCCATTGTGAGTCTATTTCCTGTCTAGTGCTGGCAAGTTCCACAACATACTTGACCTGATAACAATAAAACATTTATACTCTCAATGAATTGATAGAAGATGTTATGATTCTAGTCAAAATGTATCCAGTATTGACTATATGGAGAACACATGCATAGAGAACAATATGGGGAATAACAATTTCTATTTGTAACCGTTACCTGGCCACCTGTATCAGAATCACGACCAACCTCCATGTTTTCACCGCGTATCAAGCCATGGAGGCTGCATGAAGACTGCTTGTTAGAAATTAAAGCATCAAGTGGTATCAAGAGTGCAAGATATATCATATGCATCGTCTTCCATAAAACCTGAAACTTAAATTGCATTAATTAAGGGAAAAAAAAAGTTGTTTAGCTCATTGCCTTATTAACACAATGTAGAATTTCTTTTCCTTTTGATGAGCAGCCCAGTTCTCCATCACATCCATAGAATTGATTCTACGCATTCTTCCTCCTCTAGTGCTATCACTATTATGAGCTGAAATATCACCAACTGTGTCTCTACTCTCTCCTTCAGATAAGTCTTCTTCTCCCTCAAGCTGATTAATTAGTACAACAACACCTCAACCATTTCAAAGCTCAAAAACTGAAAACAAACATTCGCTAATTCTACTTGTAATTAAAGAGCTTGTTTATAACACAAGATTCCTCAATATATATAGATAAAACTAGTACGTACTAAGATGAAAAATCTGAACTATGATTCTATATACAGAATTCACACATTTTGTAAATCTATCTTCTTATGAGCATTATACAACCTATAAAGTAAAATTATCAAAAAATTCTGGACTCAACCATCAAATCGCTTAGAACACCAATCAAAAAAATTGGAAATTTCTCGAAAAACCTGCTTCTTTTTGCGAGCAAGATACCAAATCCGCCAGCACATGTTCTCCAGCCTGGTGTTCCTCTCCTCGGTGCTCCTCGCCGTCGCCGCAGCCTGAAAAAAAAAAAAACAAAACAAAACAAAGCAAAAAACCAACCGGCGATCAAAAACTGAAACGTAAAATCGAGATTAACGACAAGATTAGATTCGGCACATACTCGAACCCAGGAGCGGTGGAGATCAGTCTCATCGTAGCGAGTGATGACCTCTTCGACGAAGTAACGAGTGGGACTGAAACGACCTCGTTCCCGGAGCAGCAGCGAGGACGAAGATTTGGCGTCGTCGAGGCCGGGACCGACATGAAGCCGCAGTAAGGCTGAGTACATGAAACCCAGAAAGGGGCGAGCCAAACCCGAGCTCGTCACAGCCCTGGGATCGAAGACCCATCCATCGCCGAGCACCCTGAACCACCTGTGACGCCAAAAACCACCGCCGGCAAGCACCCCGTCGCTGTTCCTTGACAGATCTCGCCCATGACCGACGAGGAGGAGATCTAACCAGATCTTCCCCGTCCGCCATCCCAGAGCCAAGCCCCCGCCGGAGGACCATACCGCAAGCCCAGCCTAACCTCCTCTCCCGGACCGGAACGCAGCGGCACGGAGCCGGCGTCGTGCGGCCGGGAGAAGACGCACTCGAAGACTCTTTCTCCTTTTCTCCGCGCGTGGGGCGCGTTCTATGCTATTGAAGAATCTATATTTGAGTCCCTCCTGTGACTCGTCTGTGACCGATTTGTGTTTTGGGCTTTTGGCTACAAAAAATAAATATAAATTAAACTTTTTGGTTTTTTCTGATTTCTCAGACAACACATGTCCTAATAACTGTTGTCTTACAGTTATCAATTTCACCAAACTCCAATTGATTACAATGTGTTGGCTGAGTTTGAGAAGAAACGACAAGTATAACTAATGTGTCGTCTGACTAACTCAGACGACACCAAAATGTCGTATGTCGTCTGATACATGTCGTGTGATTCACTTTGTGTAGTAGTGGGAGATAACAAGTGCATGCCTTGAGTGAAAAAACTGCGGCAAGGACAACATAGATTCGTGCCCAAAATCCCCAGAAAGTCGTGAGAGAGGCAAATGCAGTGCAACATCTTTCTCTCTTGCTTTATCATCGCCATTATCATCATAATCCAGTGTGGCACATTCAGCTGTAATTGCTACAACATTAAAATTTGTATGTAATAAACTCTAAAGGCCTACTAAAAAGCAAGTGAAAAAGCTAAATTATTTGGAATTGGATACAATTCAGTCAATTCCAAAATGACAAATGCGTATAGATCGAGAAAAAAAAAAACAGAAACAATCGACAACGCAATGCGAAATAGATAGAGAATTTTGAATTCTGACCTCTAATGGTGAATTTTGGCCGACAACATATATCGAACGAACGACGAGGTCCCGTCAGATCTGCATTGGATCGGCGTCGAGATCAGAGAAAACACGGGAGAAAGAGGAGGAGGTGGTGAAACGATGCCGTCTCGTTTCGCTCTGATCCACAGCAAGGCTTCTCTCCGTCGAGATCATCGGGCCAGCGTTGAGCTTTGCTGCGCAACCGTCAGTTGCCTCCAAGGGAGAGCTTTTGACGTCGGAGATGTTCTTCGTCGGTGATGCCATGGATGACAGCCATGGCGAGAAGCGAACGAGCTCATCGAAGAGAAAACATTGAATCGTCGGGGAGAGAGAGAAAAGAGAGAACAATGGATTTTTTTTTTTTGAAGAGAATGATCTGATATCTTTGGTTTTGACATTTTGTTAAGTGGAAGGGTAAAATTGTCAGAGACAAAATAATTTGTAGGTGAAAGTGGCCTTATGAAGACAAAAAGAGTTGTGTGGCCTTATAACTAATTAAAGTTTCAAAATGACACTTGTATGTAATTTTCTATTAGTTTTTTAAGTATTAAAAAAAGTGAATTAGAGGTTTAAATATCAAAATTTGGAGGTCCAACTAGAACCTCGATTTTCTAATTAAATCCCCATTTAGTTTAGTTTTGATATATTGTAGTATGTATTTGTGATATTTTTTTTTCCATCTTAATCAATTTAGTTCCTTATCAAGTTGTTACAATAAGAAAAATTTTGTCTTGTGTAAAAGTAAATTGGAATTGGAATTGGTCTACTCATTTCATTTCATAGCCCCTTTATATAGGGATAGAATTATAATGGAAACATCAATTAACATCAATTACAATAATGATAATAAATGCTAATTTTGATGTGATTGCAATTCCTTAATTCCCTTTTCATCAGTTTCTTTGACAAAGGCACATAATGTATTTTTACTTTAACACTCCCCCTTGTGCCAAATCAAAAACGAAATGGTGCATGAGTTGTTGCCTCACTAAAAACCTTGCCAAGTAACAATAAAAACCTTGTGGGACAAAAAAATACACCTTGGTCGAAGGAAAAGAGCAGAACACACCCTTTATATTTGAGGATGACATGTGTGTGTTAGACTCCCCCTGACGTCTACACCTCCCCCTGATCCTTACATTAATCAAGGGAGCTTGGAAAGTCTTCGCATTCCTATGCTTTACACATGTTTCTCAAATATGGCCTTAGGCAATGATTTGGTGAACAAATTTGCCACATTCTCCTCATACCTTACTTGATTCACTTTAATCTTGAGGAGGGCCTGTTGTTGCTGATTGTAGAAAAACTTTGGCGATATGTGTTAGTTTTGTATTATCACCCTTGATATATTTTAGCTTCATCTGTTCGATGCAAGCTGCATTATCTTCATAAATGCAAATAGGTTCTTCAGTGGTAGAACTCAAACCACTAGTCCCTCGAATATGTGTAATAATAGCTCTTAACCATATACACTCACGAACCGCCTCATGTAGAGCAATGATCTTTGAATGATTCGAGGAGGTAGCCACAAGGGCTTGCTTGGTTGATCTCCAAGATATCGCTATGTTTTCAATGGTAACTACATAACCAGTTTGGGAACGATCTTTATGTGGGTCAGAGAGGTACCCAGCATCAGCAAAACCAACCAAAATATCATTTGGGGTTTCAGTGTAGTGAGTAGCGCTTTCGCCATCAACATTTGCTTTAAGGATTGCAGTTCCATCTGTGGTCCCTCTTGTCTCTCTGTAGGGAAAGAACAGTTATAAGTCAATGGTTCCTTTTAGGTATCGAAAAATGTTCTTGATACCATTCCAATGACGCTGTGTTGGCGCTGAGCTAAATCTAGCTAACAAGTTCACTGAGAATGCAATATCTGGTCGAGTAAATTAGACTAAGTATAATAATGCGCCTATTGCACTTAGATAGAGAATTTCTGTTCCCAACACCTCTTCGTCATCTTCCTTTGGACGAAATGGATCTGTTGTGTGACATGTTGTGTGAGAATTAGAGAGAATAAGGACTATATAGTTTAATTTAAAATGTGAGGGACTAAACTGTTTTTCAGGGAAAAGTTTGAGGAGTAACAAGTATTTAATCCAAATTATATTTAAACATTTTGTATATTTTAATATTATTATTTCTTTTTCTGTACCCGAGTAAACTTAAATTTCTATTTACTAGATACCCATAGATAGCATAGCTAGCTAGTTCTCCTTCCATCCAACTCTTGCTTTGATGCACATGGTGCCACCACAACATGTTTTGGTGGTGTTTAGATAAGATCTCAATTACAACTTGAATTCCATGAATGTTCCAACCATATCTGCATAAGATAACAAACTAGACAATCCCTCCGAGCATGACACAAGCAAGAAGTGCGACAAGGGATTGATACGCTAAAAGTAAGCGTATAATTTAACCCTAAAAATATCATCGTTAGTATACGATAAATAGGGATCGTTCAAATCCAAGGATTGAGGGTACACCTGTCATTGCAAAACAAAAAGAATTAAAATAAATACAAAGTATAATATTTACAAAAATATACAAAGGGTAAATACAAAATACGAAATAAGGGGGGTTTTAGTTTTAGAGTTTTCGAAAATTAAAATAAAAAGAAAGAAAATATAAAAACACATATACAAGAAGGAAACGTAAGAAACAAAGATAAAAACCAATTCCATATAATCAAATTCGATTCAAATCCTATAATTGATCATCTAAGTCATGAGAAATAAGTTGATCATGTGAAACATTCGAAGCAAATGATTTCCCATATTTTACTTTCCTTTACTAATTAACCTAAGTGAAAGCACCTAGATCAATCCTATTAAACATGCAATCAAAGTCTAGAAAGCTAGCTAATCAATACATGTTCAACGCAAGAAGCATAGAGAAAT
>BDJD01005355.1:251-14972 GCA_002564525.1 Rosa multiflora
CCCCCCCCCCCCCCCAAGGTTTAAATCCTAGTTCCGCCCCTGGTTGAAATATTTATCTGTAGGTTAGGTTTTGAGCCATAGCTTCGTAAACCATTTGGTAATATCATTATTGATAACGTACCTCACGGTTGAAATTTGAAAGCCATCAAATGATAATTATCGGCTGGCGGGTGTAGCTATAAATTTGCTAGATGGGGTATCATCCATCATGCTGGGTGTCCTTCCTTACATCTCAAACAAGGTCGGTCCCTTTAAGGTGATTGCCTCAACAAATGCTGCCTATATTCTTGTAAGTGCTCTGATCGAACTCTTTAAGTTAGAGTTCAGTTAGGATGGTGCTTTGTGAAGGGTCACTAGTTATTAGGTGGATTATTTACTGTGGTGTTTAACTTAATTACATGCATGCATTTATGACATACATATACTTACCATTTCAAGGACTCAGTCACTCAAATGAGAACCCATTTATTTTGTTAAGGACCTTACATACCAAAGTGATGAGTTTTTTCATTACTAGCAAAACAAGCATCTCACACAGATTTAACTCATACAGATTTTATAAAGCCACGGATATCTGTGTGAATTACCAATATGTACACATAACCTTGTGAGATAAGTATAGATGGGCCCACAAGAATTTATGGAATAACAAGAACCACAGAAGAAGTCCGTGTGAACCAACATCAGAGACAGATTTCTGTGTGAAAACTAAAATACTTTATGATCTACTCACACGGTTGTCTGTGTGAATCCTAATTTACACATAATTTTGTATGTTTATGTGTGAGAATATGGGAACTAAGTATGAAGCGTGATGGAGAGGAATAGTGACACAAGCATGTATAGTACGTGGTTCACCTTGCCCTTGAGGTAAGGCTACGTCCACTTAGAAGTTCCACTATGAGTGACGCCAAGTAGCCTTTGTAGTGATACAAGTGTGGGGATCATGGATCCCATCCTCTTCTAAGAAGGGGAGGACTTCTTTTTATAGCTAAAGGAAGTCTCCTTTTAGTTTACATTTCCGATGTGGGACATAATACACATATTTACTTCTCTTGAAGCCTTTTGGAGAGTATGGGAGGGTGGCCTCCCTGCGAGTTACCGGCCTACCTCCACTATAGCGAGGTAGCTCGAGTGTTTGTCTACCGAATGCATGTCATAGGAGAGACTAACCATGTCGCAGGGCCCTCCTATGAGGTCGTTGCTTATGCTTGGCGGTATGTAATATAAGTGGTATCAACAAGCCCCCCAAGTCCCCAAGTAAAAGGCGCTTATTGGTTGGGGAGTTTAAATATGATGTCGCTAAGTATGAGTGACGACCTTGTTGAATACCATACCCATACTAGTCCCCCAACTCCGTAAGAAATAAGGGACTTTTCGGGTCTTGTGAAGTTTCCATGGCAGGTTGGTGCTACGGGGGCCTCATCATTGAGCTAGTACCTGCAAATAAGATAAGAGTGTGCAAAGAGCATATTGATTGCGCTAGGGCAATCTGAGTGATATTTGAGTCAGGTGCCTGAATGTTGATTTGAGATGCATGTTACATATTGTGTGTATGCACATATTATGTGGTTGTTACATACAACGTATAAGTCAAAAATGCATGTGGTTGTGATAGTATAATGAAGTGCATATGATGCACATGTGTTGGGTACGGGAGCGTTGGTACTCGCCGAGTCTCCCAAGTCATATAGTAAAACAGAAGTTAATTTGGACTTGGGTAATGTTCGATGATGCCGGTGAGGCTGAGCATAGAGCTCCGGTATCAAAGTGACTATTTGTGGTACTAGCGAGACTATGGCATGACCATGATAGTCCCCCAAGTATAGGTTAGAGGAAGGAACTCTAACTTGCTTAACCCTAATGTATAAGCCATAACTCGATTGTTTGGCTTATGGGCGACGAGAGTGTAAGAGTTGAGCTCGCTCATGTCGAGCGGGTGGTAGGTTGTGTGAGTTTTGTCCTATGGTCTTATTAATGGGATGGAAAAAGAATTTAATTGTTGCCGTCAACAATAGGTGAAAAATTCAATATTTCTATTAATAGATCATAACACGAAACTCACACGTATCGTTAAAGCAAAAGCGTGATGTTTGAAAATGCCCAGAAAGTATGAGCGTGAAGCTCAATGATAGCCCCAGTCGTGTACTACTTCCACTTGTGATAAGTGGTATGTATAAGTCCCCCAAGTGAAACGAACGCTCGGGAGGTGAGATGACTCAAAAGTAAGGGATTGGACCTTGACCTATGTAAGGGAGCTACTCTCTAGTTATCCCATTGGGATACCTCGCTCGAGTAGAGGATTTATGAGGGCTTGAGCCTCGTTGACCCTATGGGATCGAATGAGGGCATGTAGGCCTCTTTTACCCGGTGGCGTGGCCCCGGGTAGAATGAGGGCTTGTACCTCGTGACCCGGTGAGGTCACGTGAGGGCATGAGCCTCCTTAACCCAATGGAGTTAACTGAGGGCATGTAGGCCTCCTTTACCCGGTGGTGTGGGCCCGGGTAGAATGAGGGCTTGTACCTCATGACCCGGTGAGATCACATGAGGGCATGAGCCTCCTTAACCCAATAGGGTTGAATGAGGGCATGTAGGCCTCCTTTACCCGGTGGGGTAGTCTTGTACCCGGTGGGGTAGAATGACCTCGGCTTACCCCGGGGGTATATTGCTCGGGATGAGGATTTTAAGTGCCACGTGTTACACTTTGTTTAGTGTCACATGTATATATGTAGTCATTTTAATTGGGTTGCAATTAAATTGAAACATGGCATAAACACGTACACTACTAGAATTTACCCAATTGGTGTCAAACCACTTTTGTCACCTATTCTAAAAATTTCGTCACCCAAAAATATGGGTGACGAAAAAAGTTCGTCACCAGTTTCGTCACCTATACTGCGTGACCGATTCCATTGGGTGACGAAATGATAAGTTCGTCACCAAAATATGTTTACGTGACGAAATAAATTTGTCACCCAATCCTTGATATTTCGTCACCAATTCTCTCTCAAAATTTGACATATTCCAGAAATTGGAGCAAAATTTTTTGTTTACTCGCCAAACCTCTTGGGGTGACGAACTTCATTTCGTCTCCATTTTTTATTTTTTATTATTTTTTAATTTCACAGATTATTTGAAAATTTATTTCACATTCATCATATCTATAGCTTATTGCATGTTCTAGCACATATTTCAATTGAACTATCATATATTGCATTTCAAAGAACAAACTGAGAATATTCATAGATAAACACAAATATGTTCAAGTATCAGACGTTAATTTACATCCAAATTGTGAAATGTGAAACTCTTAATATACATTCTAATCATTTCTATCCTTCCCTTGCTCATTTTCATCAATATTACCATCACCATCACGACGCCAATGGTGTCTTTGGGTCTTGACCTTGCAGCAATACATTGTCTTTGTGTGTCAACTGTTACAAGAAGTTGATGCAAAAGCCAAGAAGCAGAATTGTTTTGGGGATGAGAAACAAAAAAATGATATGAACGCAGCTAATATACATCAAACAAACTAAGAATGAACTTACTAGACTTGATCATCATCTTCCTCTTGTGCATACTGAGCCAACATTTTCATCTTTGCAAGCTTAATAAGAATGGCATGCCATTAATTGTCAGCAGACACTACCCCCGTCTCTTTATGGTATTTCCCTAATACTGCTGATTTGGGTTCTTCACCATCTTCAATACCGCCTTGAGATTAAAGACCAAAAATTAATTACCATAGTTTACACAACTAAGCCTAACTCAAAGAATTCAACAAAACAGAACTGAGACCTTCTCTCAAAGACTCAAACAAAGGCTATAATTGATTCCTCAAGGGCTCCTCCATTGAAAGGCCCGCACACATGCACTACAAGTTTTAAGGGAAAAAAATCATATAGGACATAACTTATAAATTGAAGGCAGTGTAAAATGACAGTTGGAACTATTGGTCGTAACATTTTAACCATATTGCTTTGTAAAGCTAACTGTGTAATCTTACATGTGAGAATCGACTATACCATTATAGAGGCACAAAGTTATGGTGTTCCCAACTCAGAAAGTAGAACCAGGCCAAAAACGATGAGTTTGGCACCTGAAAAAGGACTCACCTTATCTTTCACTTAATTAAAATCCAGAATCTGAAGCGACTTTAATTTGTGAATCGCGTACAGCCTATAATTTGGGTTTCTTTGTGATGTTATCCAACAGGCTAAGACACTGCAACTACTAAAGGGATGCAAGAGGATCAATCTCTACCAAGTTGACTAGCATGTTGTTGGTAAGTACTAAAGTATGTAACTTCAGCAAGAACTCTGCAATGAAAAACTAGGTCTTAAGCAACACAGAACAAGCATACAGAGTACAAAACATAACAGTACATACAAAGTTAAAGAATTGAAGTTACCTCCAATGTTGGGATTGATATGGGTAATTCTATTGTTATTAATAATCAAAGTACCCAAACGATAAAGATAGGGCAAGTTTTCCAGCTTAACAATTTCATTGTCAGACAAATCAATGGTGTCAAATTGGTCCTGTTTAGATTAAAAGCAAAACCCACTCAGTAACGTCAAGCAGCTCAACATAAAACCCAATAACTAAACACACTTAGGATAATACTTATTTTAAAGTAGATACATACCTCTGTAGCTCCCAAGTTTTCGAGTATAGGTATCTTATTATCTGATAACAAAGAAAGAGGAAAACAGAAAAATTCACCAACCTTAAAACCCTAACATGGGATCAAAATTTTGAAGTTTCGAATGTTTCAGTGGGAAAAAGACCTCAATTCTAAAATGAAATTCACTTAACCTTCTAAATGCATTTACATTTTGTAAAAAAATTCTCTACCACACAGGTCCTATTTATAAATTGTAATTACAAAGAATCATTTAAAACTAACAGCTCTTTAGATCTAGAAAGTAGAAAAAATGGAAAGGGGTACCCACTTAAGAGACAAGCAACAGGTTGAGAGCAATTTAGACTTCTTAGAAACAAAATGGCAAGCCGTAAGTAATCTGTGTCTCACGCATCAAATGTGTTGGCTATAAAACTAAACATCCCAAGAGATAAATACAAAGCACAATGACGGAAGAAAGCCTTATAATTGAATAACAATGAACTTGAAACCAAAGAACAACTGAGTAACAAAAGTAACATTGTTGGAGCTCTGAATTAAGAGTCTTTTAGTCTATCATGAAATTACATACCCAATTTATTTCACTTAAAGCATCCTGAATTCGAAAGAAGAAAAACCCAACAAAATTCACTTTGCATTAACAAAAAAATGCAAGAAAGCAAATCTCACACAAGCAATGACTAAAGCTTTCAGTCCACAATGAATTAAATCACAGATAATTTCTAGTAGATCATAACTGAAAGCCTCAACATAACATTGAATCTACCAGTAAAAACAAGAAGCCCAAAACATAAACCAAGCAAAAAGAGGTTGAGAACTGACCCAAGACGCGAACTTTCCGAGAAGCATCCGAGTTGAATTGAAATTCCTCACGAATTCCGCTCGGACAGAACGAAACTGGCACTCCCCCGCCATTAAATTGGAAGCATTTGAGTTCAATCGGATTTAACGATAGAGGAATATTCTCATTTGGTTCACATCTACTCGAACCAAATTGCAGATCAAAAAGCAAAGCAGAGAAATTGAAACGAGGAGAGAAGAAGCATACCAGAAAGGTGAGAAGGGTGCGAATAGTCGGAGCCGAAGAAAGTTTGTAATGCGATGCAATCGATTTCCTTACCTCACTTCGTCGACTCAGTCAAGCCTCAGGAGGAGTCCAATGAGAACCCATACGCCAACAACCCGAATCGGAAATTGTTCAATTGATGGGCGATTTGATTAGAAGGCGGAAGGCGGTGATTTGATTAAGGCTCGGCTTACGGGTGGTGGCGATGTTGAGAGAGAGATCTCGAAAGTGAATGGATGAAAAGCTGTTGACTAGAGAGAGCTGGACTTGTGGATAATTCCTTTACCAAAACAACACCGTTTTGCATTTGTTGCACTTTCACTGACGAAAATACACGTCACTAATTTTATATTGTTTGTCACCAAAATACATGCAGCCTCACTTCTCCAAGGAGTGAAAATTTTAGTGACAAATTCAAAACTTTGTCACCAATCCCCTTATGGGTGACATATTTTTGGTTTGTCACTAATACTTTTGTGACTAATTGGGTAATTTCTTGTAGTGGTAGGTACAACGGATATGCTACTTAAATTATCAAGTGTCGTAGGCATGCTTAGATTATAGTAATCATTATTGAAGATGCCAAGTATAACATTAGCTCTAATTGAATAATCGTAAATGAGAACTTATCTGGAGCTGTGAAGAAGTTGTATAAATATTGTAATTGTTGCAAATACCAAATCATGTTGGAGTTGTCCAAGTATGACGCTCCATATCGGCTAGCAAATCCGGTAGTTCGTTTGGACTTGTTAATTTGTTGGGATGATGGTACCTTCTCAAAAACAAATGAGTGGTTAGCACTTTGTTTAGACAATCTAATTGACTAATTAAACATAATTCGTTTGTATATCGTGACAGAGTATGACAAATATAATAGCACGAGCATAATTGGATTCACCATATGTATTTATGCTTGATAGGAGGCTGTGTACAATGCAATTGTACGTTTATAGTCGCACAATATATGTGGAATATCATGCTTTGACTAGCAAAACCTTTTGGCATGGTGTGATTTCATAATAAAGGAAAATAAATTATTAGTCTAAAGTAAGACGTGCTATGATTTTGCTTAATTATGCTGAGTTTTGTGAGATATTATATGAAAATAAGAATAGTCATGCATTGTGATTGAGAGGGCAATTTGATGTGAATGGTTGCGGTAATTGGCATGTGCGTGTCCATCATGATTGCGTAAATGGTAGGCATGCAGATTGCAATTTTTGTGAACCATAGAAAAAGAGATATGCACATGAATAGGCTATGCCGTCCAAACTCCAAAGTTGTCACAGAGCTATTTTGCATGGTCACGGTATGATAATGAGGACATATAAGAGCAAGTTCACCCGTGGGTCACCAGGTCACTTACTATTCACTGCTTTTTATGTATATTTTCACTCTCTGGGTCACGGACACAGTGTATTTCGTGCCCTGTGTTACCCTAGGTCACTTTCTAAGTCACCCTGGTGACTTGCAAGCTGACCTGGTGACCCAGAAACTATGCCTGTGACCCAGAAAGTGAAAATAAACGCTAAAAAGTAGTGAATAGTAGGTGACCTGATGACCCAACATGTGAACTTGCTCTAAGAGTTAGATGCTACGTGTAGTGTGGCATGTGCAAAGATCATGTTAATAGCAGACAGGTGTACTGGTGCTAATAATAAGCAGCATTCTGAGTCATGCTACTTAATTGATAATCCATATTATAATTTATGCAAAATTCAAGACACATGGTGTTAGAAAAATAATAGCTTGTGGAATGAGATTAGTGCGGAGTTGAGAAGTGAAAAAGCTTAGCTTTCTTCATGTTTGTTCTACTGTGTTGCTGCTGAGAGAGATTTATGATACAAATATATTTTACCCTCCCAGTGGAAAGGAACACACAACTCGATGAAGTTTTCATATGGGTACCCAGACTTCAAGTTTTGAATGGCTGAACATCACTGAGTGCTAGATATCGAAGCAGAAGTTAGATTTGCTTGTACCAGCAAGACCACAAAGGAAACGTCAAGATTAATTTTCTTGAATCAAGGGAAGCTGCTGAGATGAGATGAGGGGCCGAGAGCTGTTGTAGCTACCGGTGAGTCACCGAGAGAGATGCTTCCAAGTTTGATATCAGTGCCGAGATCGACACCGAGAGGTGGGTCACCGGGAGGAGGTGGTGTTGGTCACCAGGAGAAGATATTGTGCAGCCGGGATGTGATGTTGTCGGGTGAAGATGGAGCCAAGCTGAGTCACCGAGAACCGTTGTTGGAAAGAAAAAAAAACATTTTGGGTGCCCAGAGAAGATTTGGGTAGCCAAGGTGTCGGTTTGTGATTTTGTTTCCGGTGTCATTGGACAGTAAAGTGGTTTGAGTTAATCTACTGGAGGCCGGCGAGGGATATCGGGAGGTGAAGCTCCTAGTGTCGGGAGCATATATTGGCAATGGGTGCCAGAGGCTTTCTTCGGGTAGTGGTTTGCTGTGAGGTTCACTGAGGTGAAGGAATTTATGGGGAGGTCACGGGGCTTCGTCATAGGTGGTTCCAGGGTAGAAGACCATGCTGTGGTTGTAACTTGGGGTGTTAGTTGATCCAAGCTGCTAGACTTGAGGTGAGTTAACCAACGAGAGGTTGTTGGTGTTTTGCAATGGCTCGGGTATTGAGCGAATCGGCGTTTGAATGTCAAACTTGAAGGTAGATCAGATTCTTGCTCGATTCCGACCAGGGTGGTTATGTTGCTGGCATGTGATAGAAAAGCTTCATTACTGTGGATGTTGGTGTCGGTGAAACTGCTACCGGGAAGTGAAGAAATTGCCCAGAGAAGATGACAAAGGTAGACTGACTTTGACCGGGCTTTGTGGATCCAGGAAGGTGAATGCCACCGAGACCTGTGGTGAGTTGCTGAGCGGGAGCCAGCTGCTTGGTAGTGGTTGACGTGTAAGGTAGATCACCGGTGAAGAATAATCGAAGAAGCGGAGCTGCCGGGTATTGATGCTTATGTTTGGAGGCATAGTGCCCAGAGAAGATTTGGCCAGTGAGGAGTTAAGGGTGCGGGGTGTGCGCGTACCCGCTGACTCATGAGAGTCCCGGAGAAGAGTGAGGCTTAGGAGTGGGGCTAAGGGTATGGGGATGTGCGCGTACCAACTGACTCATGTACCCGTTAGCTCACGTATCCGCTGGCTCGGATCCAAGGTCGAAGGTTCATACCTTCCTTCTAGCTCCAATGTTTCTATGTGAGAATACGGGAACTAAGTATGAAGCGTGATGGAGAGGAATAGTGACACAAGCATGTATAGTGGTTCACCTTGCCCTTGAGGCAATAAGGCTACGTCCACTTAGAAGTTCCACTATGTGTGAGGCCAAGTAGCCTTTGTAGTGATACAAGTGTTGTGATCATGGATCCCATTCTCTTCTAAGAGGGGAGGACCTTCTTTTATAGCTAAAGGAAGTCTCCTTCTAGTTTACATTTCCGATGTGGGACATAATAGACATATTTGCTTCTCTTGAAGCCTTTTGGAGAGTATGGGAGGGTGGCCTCCCAGCGAGTTACCGGCCGATCTCCACTATAGCGAGGTAGCTCGGGTGTTGGTTTACCGAATGCATGTCGTAGGCAGGACTAACCATGTCGCAGGGCCCACCTATGAGGTCGTTGTTTATGCTTGGTGATATGTAATATAAGTGGTATCAACACTGTATATAACAAATATTAGTCTATTAAAAATTTGATTTTTTTTTTATGTTATATTAATTATATATATAGGGATGATCTTCTGTGGCTAAAACTTTTTGACACAAATATCCGTGTGAAATGAGCATTACACATAAATTGTATGAGGTGGAGATACGAACATCTGTGTGAGAAAAAGACACACATACAGAATTCTGTGTGATTTCCCAAGGTAAATACACACGAACATCTGTAAAAAATTTGAAATGCATTTCACACGGATGTTTGTAGCAATTTGATCAATTAAACAATTGAAAATTCATTTCACACAGATTTCTGTAGCAATTTGATCCATTAAACTGCTGCATTTATGGGCCTTCCTACAGAGCTGAGTTATTCGAATCGGAAGCTTTTGGTTATTTGAATGAGAAGATACGGAATCGTACGCAGGGTTGGAGAGAGAAAACACTTAGTATTGCTGGTAAGGAAGTTTTAATCAAAGCAGTGGTTCAAGCAATTCCATCTTATGTTATGAGTTGTTTTGAGATTCCAAAGTAATTATGTGATGAGATGCATCGGTTAATGGCTAGGTTTTGGGGGGGTTCGAAGTGGCTTTATATGGTTTATGGTTCGAAGTGGTTCAGGGCATGATTGACATCCTTCAGCCTGAACAGTTGTTGAGTAAAAATTGCACGCAGTGAGCGAAAATGTCACCCAACATAATTTCACTCATACTCATTTAGTGAATAGAGTTTTTATTATTTTGGGTTTGACCCATTCAAGACAGAATGTGTCTCTTAATTACAATCCCTTGTTATAGGGAAACACCTTTGATTCCATTTATGAAGAAACCAATTGATGAGATGTGTGTTTGTTTGTTTTTGCAGCTGCACCCGGATATTTAAATGGGTTGCCTACGTACCCTTGGAGAGGGATCAAGCCACTCGTAGTTCAAGAGTTCCAATGAGTGAATGACTCATTGGAGGGCTTTGATTTTGGAATGAGAGTAGTGTTTGGGACGAATTTAGTTTAAGTGGACCAGGAATTCGATTTTGTGTTTAGGACGCGGTTGCATCTAGATAAAGTTGGTTCTAGATTGCCTACATACCCTTTGTGGGATCAAACCACATTTAGTTCTGACATTTGAGATTTAAATGGGTAGATGAGCCATTTATTTAGAATTTGTGTTTGGGAAAGTTGAAAGGGTTTAGAGCCTTTGAATTTTGTGTGATTTGGAAATGATTTGATTTTATGGTGTTGGGAGAATTTGACTAGAGTCAGTGATTTATTTGGGACTGGCTGAATTCAACAAGTGGAGTCAGAGATTCTGTTTGGAGTTACGGTTGCATCTAGTGGGTCATTAGACTGCCTACATACCCTGTGAAAGGATCAAACCACTGTAGTTCATAAAGATTGGTTTTTCGGTTTGTACCGACTGTTTTGTCCGATGGATATAACCCATCAAATGTATCTCTTTTGGACACCCAATTTGGTAGAGTGTCTGCTGATTTCATTTGGGCACCTTGTCATCCAAAGCTTTGTGATTAGGCCTTAGAGATTTGGAGTAGACCTCAATCGATGGGCTTGCTTCCATTTTTGTGGGAGGCCCAATGACTCCTTTCATTTCAAGTGTACACCCAGTTTTGGTGAAGCTTCTGATCATTTGATTTAAGTACTTGTCGTGCAGAGCTCTTAAAATTGCGTCGGAGATGTAATTAGGCTTGTTTCCAATCTTTATTTAGGAGGCCCAATAGCGGCGAATGCCATCTTATTTGAAGCTTTTAGATTTTTTGACGTGCAACTCTGCGAGTTAAATTAATTAATGGAAAAACGTGATCCATTACTTAATTATTCTTGTGACAATTTTGATTGGCGTTGCACCAGAAGTTGGATATTAGCTTCACCACTAATCACTTCTCACATGCCTTTGTCTTAAGAACAATATAGAGAAGGCCTCACATTAATCACACACATCAATTAATGTGTAAAGTAGCAAATTTGGTTTGCGTCAGGATCATTTGTTTGGGCAACATTCTTTTGTGGAGGAAGAAAACACATGCACAAGGACAAACATGATATAGTCCAAGTAGCATGTCTCATATGTGTTTCATAATTTTTATTCATATTTGTATTACACTTTGAAGCGGTGGGGCAGCTTTTGAACTTCTTCATCAAACATGGAATGAACTACTTTTCAGCTCATCGCTCGTTCGACAAAAGTCCTATGCACCAATGTGTATATTTTGATGAAGCTTCCTAATTGACAGTAGTTTGAGGGAGCTTTGATTCTTGATCTTTCACATGTTTGACGACTTTTCCTATGTGCACGAGCTTTTCTTTTCTTCCTCACTTTGAACGCATCGGCAATGTCTTCTCAACTACCAGATTTATCCAACAATTTGACTTCCTTCATTTTAAAAGACCTGCGTTGCAAAGTGTATTTTTGGAATATGTTCATTTTTTCCAATCTCAGCTTTATGCCTGGAGTAAATGCATGGTGACACAGACCAAAAGCAAAAGCAGGGAGGAGTTGGCTGCATTTGAGAGACCTCAAGTATAGCTAGACTCTCGATACCGAAGAGTCACCTATATGCAAGACGCACCACATATAAGAATCAAAAGACGAAGCAAGTATGGAAGACATCGCCATGGTGAATGAAGACTTGATGTCAATGCTTTGTCTTGCCCAGAACATGTAGACGGATGGCAGAGTTTTATGAGGACGAAAGTAGCGGAAGACATGATTGCTAAAGAGGGTAGAACCTACGAGAAGCACCTTTTTCTTTTGGCTGTACCATAAAAGAAAATATCAGCAATTTCAGGTGGCAATTAATCAATTGGTCATATACTTGTGATTTATTTGGAGCTTCTTCTTCCACTGCAATGTCTTAGAGAAAAGTTGCAACGTTTGGGCTCGGGTTGGATCTCACTCTATTTCTCAATTGCTTCTTTCCCTCTCTGATGTCTCGTTGCTACTGGCCTTGCTTCCCTTTGTTGCAAAGCTTTTGCGTCTCTTTTTTTTTCTCGCCTCTACTATCTAGCCTTTTTTGCTCCTCCCATAGCCTCTCTGTGTTTTTTTTCCTTCTCTCTGCTCTCCAGTCTTTCTCCCCCTTTTGCTGTTGTAGAGAGCCTTTTTATAGGCAACTGAGGATCACAGTATGACTTGAAGATGATGATAGCTCCCATTCAAATTTAAATTTGAATACATGATCAAAGCAGCAACTAACTCCCATTATCCACATTGAAAACTGGTGGCTTTTGTTTTCCTTGTTGGATGAATAATTTCAAATCTCACCTATCTTGAATTGGTCTCCAATCTGAAGTATATCCAAGACTAGTTTTGAAACTTGATTAATTGCTTCATACAAAAGAGCATTACTCTACATGAGGAGTCATCTTGGTTGCTCCTTTTTTTTTTCTTTATTTAAACTTAGAGACCTGCATGTGTTCTTTTCCTTTGTTTTTGCTTTGTGTTACAATGAAGCAAGGAGTCCACTCTTTCATATTTTACAAACCCAGTAGTAGTTAACTTGGATACTACTATATTCTTCAAGGCTTGCAACATGTATTTGCTTCCTCTTCTCACTATAAGGCTTAGTTTGGCATTGCTTCCTGGGTTGCTTTTGGGGCTGCTTCTGCTTTTGGGCCAAGAGCATGGTGTTTGGTAAAATCTTTGAAAGCCGCTTTTGGTTGAAATGGCTTCTCTGTAAAGCTGAAATTGGGAAGCCACAATTTGTATCTTTTAAGAATTGCTTTGGGAAAACACGGAGCTCCAACAGTAAACAGTTTAATGAAATCATTCTAACTGCCAATTCTGTCCTCCTCCTTTTCTGAAAATTATATCGAACCCGGTAAAACCTATCTTTTCTCCATCGCGAGAGGCATACATCTCTCTTTGCCGTCATTGTCATTAACATTCCACATCTCCTCCTTCCTCTTCTTCAATTCGTGGATTTTCGGCGGCCTCGAATCTGCGCAGACTTTGAATCTTCTGGGTCATGCTTCTTCTACGCAGATAGAATCAAATGGAGAGCTTTACAATACATTACTGGATTGCGTAAGCAGAGTGAGAGCAACCAACCACTCTCACACTCAAGCTCTCTCTTCTCTCTCTCGGTAATACATACATAGATATAGATCTCCATCTCATTCTTTGTATAGTGATCATGAAAATTTGCACATGGTTGTTGGTATAGATCGAGCTCCAACATGGCCAACTATCTCGCTCAGTTCCAGACCATCAAGAATTCACTCGATCATCTCGTTATTGCTGGTAAATCTCACCATTTCATATTCCTATTTGAGTTTCATTTGAATTTTCGCGAACCATGGAGCTTCTGATCTTTGTGATTGTTAGTAACCTCTCTCACTTTTAGGTTCGAAATTGATATTTGAGTAATTATAAGCCCTCATTTCGGGCAATTTGATTGTAGAAGCAAAACTGCAGATTCTCTGAGCATGATTAAAGGTTGCTTTATTGTATTTTGAAAAGAATTGGTAGTTACTACTGCAAGTATGCACAATTTTTGTGCTTGGAGTTTCGGAACATATAAAAATGCTTAGAGTGTACTATCATGCATGTGATGCTTAATTTAGCTGAAGAACAACTGCAGTGATCGTTCTTTGTTTAGTGACAAGCTAGATCAAGTTATTTCTGGTCATACATTGTCAAGAATGCTTGTAATGTTACATATGCATGCAACAAATAGCTGCTAATACTGTAGCAGTGCTGTTAGTGTGTGATTTGAGTGCTAAAATGCAACTTACGCGCAATAAGGGCACGGTCATCAAAGAAGTGGGAAATATTTGAACCCGAAATTATCGTACCACGGGGATTGAAAAGCTAACTTTAATCCTTAGTTATGCCGATTACTAAGTCACCAACAATTTAACAAACAAAACCTAGAAAAATAACACCAAGCTATTTACATGCCCGGCTCGGAACAACCAAGCCTAAAATTGGTCAAGAGAACCACAAATAAATGCAGAAACTCACAACCAAATGGTATGGACAATGAAAGTGGTTTGTGAAATTTGATTTTTGATTTTGAAAAATAAAAATTGACAATTCAAAATTAAAATTGCTACTAAAGATAAAGATAATATAAACTAATCAAGAAATGGAAATTAGATCACTAGGGTATCCTCCTAACCAAATTTAATGCATAAATATATTCTGACAATAGTCATTCAATTCATAGTGGCATCAAGAACCGTACCCAAGGCTTTTCAAGACTCATGGGTCAATAGATTCCTTAAAAGATATTCCTACTCCGGATCAAGGGTCGTAGAAACTCAATTGAGACAATCTAGAGCCTTGTTAGGGCCTCTAGTTGCACCAAAGGCGAAGAGTCCTAGAATCAA
>BDJD01005355.1:23467-46882 GCA_002564525.1 Rosa multiflora
CTATTTACATGCCCGGCTCGGAACAACCAAGCCTAAAATTGGTCAAGAGAACCACAAATAAATGCGGAAACTCACAACCAAATGGTATAGACAATGAAAGTGGTTTGTGAAATTTGATTTTTGATTTTGAAAAATAAAAATTGACAATTGAAAATTAAAATTGCGATTAAAGATAAAAATAATATAAACAAATCAAGAAATGGAAATTAGGTCACTAGGGTATCCTCCTAGCCAAATTTAATGCACAAATATATTCCGACAATAGTCATTCAATTCATAGTGGCATCAAGAACCGTACCCAAGGCTTTTCAAGGCTCATGGGTCAATAGATTCCTTAAAAGATAATCCTACTCCGGATCAAGGGTCGTAGAAACTCAATTGGGAAAATCTAGAGCCTTGTCAGGGCCTCTAGTTGCACCAAAAGGCGAAGAGTCCTAGAATCAAGGTTCCAAAGTTAGCCAATACGGCAATCGAAATTGGTATTGTAGCTAACCATGTTCTAAACAAGTAAATAGACTACTCACAACCCATCCACAAATCAACAACAATATTCATCAATTAAATAGGTAAAGGTGAAGAAGAGTGAGAAGTAACAAGAACAAGTCACAAATTGCTATGGAGCAATTATGACAAGCCTTGATTGATGGCTTCCCACTATACCCAATCTCAAATCTTGATGCCTCTTGAAATCCCTTGAGAAATTGATGAGGATTTGATGGAATTTTGGTGAGGTGAATCTTGTTGAGGTGATGGTGGATCTTGGTGAGGAGGAAAATAAATCTTAGTGAGGAGGAAAATGGATCTTGGTGAGGTGAAGTGGATTTTGGTGAGGAGAAAAATGGTGTGGAGGGGTGGTTTTGGGTGTAGAGGGAGAGTGAGAGTGAGAGTAATGGAGCTGGGGTCTTGATGGTGGTGTGAGCTGTGGTTTGCGGCAGAACAAGAGAGAAGAAGGGATGGGATGGGTCTGGTGGCGTGTGCAGCAGAATTAGGTCTTGGTCAATGTGAGGAAGAGAGAATATATGATGGGATTAATTAAGGTTTGTGGCTGCAGATCGCTGAGAGTGAGGAGGGAGATAGGACAGCCACGTGGCATCATGGGAGTGGACAAGAAGGAAGGAAGAAATGGGCACGTGATGGCAGCAGACGTGCTTAATCCAAAGCTTAATTAAACAAGGTCTAATTAAGTAAGGTGCTGCATGGAAATGGTTGGAGGTCAACGTGCTTATTAATTAATCAAGCTACTGATTAATTAATACAACCTTTTCTTTCTTCTCTGCAATTTTCTTCTTCTTCTTTTTTATTTTTTTTCTCCACCTCCACAATCTCGAATATTTCCATATGTATTATCAAGTGACTAGTCGGGTTTTGCTCTCAAACTTGCATTGATCATGGTTCATCATGCCGACAACTTCATTTTTTCGTCGGTAATTCTAATTAGCTTCATTTTCACACGATTTCATCCGAAATCTACAACTCCGCTTATTTCCTACAAGTAAATAAAAAATGGATTATTTATATAATAATTGACTTAAACATTAGTTTAATTCTAGTGTTTAGATACAATTACATGCATAAAAATGCGTGTAATCAGTGTGGTGTTGAATTCAACTAACAGAAATGAATAGCTAAGTGAGTTTGTGCTAATCTTATGTCCTTGAAGCTAAGGAATTTCCTTGTGTGCGTATTATCTGTGCGTGATTGGATGATGTTCATGTTCCTATCTGGACCAGATGGAAAAGGACTTTTCCCATGTTTGAATTTGCTAGTTAGTGCATATGAGAAACAATTGATCTCTGTTATATCTATTTAACTGAGTATTTTTGCTCAAAATATACTGTAGTCAGCTTGAGCTAGAACTAATGCTCTATTTTATGGCTATTATCTCCTGTAATCTGATATACTTGTATTTCATTTGTGGCTAGAAATTGTCTCCGTTTTTTTCTGTTTAAATGTGTTGTTGCTAGTCTACTAGTTCAATAACTTTTGTTTCTTTTTTAATTTTGTAGGATCTTGATGAGTTCAAGACCATTCTCAAACCACGGCTAAAACTAATTGTCCAAAATGATGAACGAGAATGGTTTATTGTTTTTGTATCCAAGGCACATCGAAACAATGATCAAGCCACCAAATTGGCAAATAAAGTTTATGCCAAACTTGAAGTTGATTTTAGCTCCAAGAAGAGAGAGAGGTGAGCTAACGTATTGTTTTTGTATCCAAGGCACATCCAAACAATACCAAATTGGCAAATAAAGTTTATGCCAAACTTGAAGTTGATTTTAGCTCCAAGAAAAGAGAGAGGTGAGTTAACTGTTTGTATAATTAGTGGATTTAGTAATATTGAGAAATTTGCACGTATTAATAATCACTGTGTATGATACCTTGCTAAAATTTTCTGCAAGTGAAGCATATCTAAGTACCCCCCCCCCAGTCCCCCCCCCAGTTTGATGGTTTTCAAGAGCAATTGTTCTCAAGTGCTCTCCAATTTAGTTATATTGAGAAATTTGCACATATGAATGATCCCTGTGTATGATAGCTTGCTAAAATTTAACTGCACCTTATATATAAGTATCTTATAAGAAAAAAACATGTGGCTTCCTCAGGTGCTGCAAATTCGACCTATATAGTGCTGAAGAAACCTTTTGGGAAGACTTGGAATCCAAGATAATGGAGTGCATCAGAAATACATTGGATAAACCACATGAGTTTTCTATCTAAAATCTAAATCAATTGTACCAAAAAGCTACCCAAAGAACTTGATATGCTCAACGAGATATTGATTTTGATGAAAGTGGAAATTACTCAAGTGAAGAGACTAGTGAAGAAATGGAGGATAATGAACATGATGGAGATGGTCCAGGAAGACAAGAAATGGAGGTGTTAAGAAATGAAATTGCACAAAGTCTAATGAATGCATCGACTTAGCATTTAGTTGCAAATTTCAAGTGACTTTAATATATTTTGTGTAATGGTTCCCGTAGAACTATGGTCGGGAAATTAATCCAAATATTCTAGACTTATTTTTGTGTAATATTAAAACATAATATGCATATTGAAGGGTTTAAAGTAAATCTTTTATTCGGTCTGAGCAAGGGTACAAGAATAATACATGAGAAATTTTTTTAATTGGTATGGTTAAATAATCAAAAAAATAAAATTATGTATTTTAGTAGCATATCTTAGCATGTATGACCATTTTCGTAATTATACTCAGTCAAATCACTTTTGTCTTGCAACTTACCAAACACCTAGTATTTCTACTGAAGAATACGGTTACTAAGAAGCATGATGGGGGAGAGAGAGAGAGAGAGACACGACACCGCATGTATAGTTGTTCACCTTGCCCTTGAGGCAAGGCTACGTCCACTTAGAAATTTTACTATGAGTGACGTCAAGTGACCTTTGTAGTGATACAAGTGTGGGGATCATGAATCCATCATCTCTAAGAAAGGGAGGACTTCCCTTTATAACTAAAGGAAGTCCCACACTATTCTATATTTCCAATGTGGGATATAATGCAGATATTGCTTCTCTTGAAGCCTCTTGGAGAGCATGAGAGGGTGAACTCCCTACGAGGTACCGACCGACCTCCACCATAGCGAGGTAGCTCGGGTGTCGGACTACCGAATGCATGTCGTAGGCGGGACTAGCCATGTCGTGGGGCCCACCTAAGAGGTCGTTGCTTATGCTTGGCGGTATGTGATACAAGTAGTATGTACAGGTCCCCCAAGTCCCCGAGTAAGAGGCGCTTCTTGGTTGGGGAGTTTAAATGTGATGCCGCCAAGTATGAGTGATGACCTCGTTGAACGCCATATCCATACTATTCCCCCAACTCCGTAAGTAAGAAGGGACTCTACGGGTAAGTTGGTGCCCCGGGATCCTCATCAAGCTAGTACCTGCAATTAAGATGAGAGTGCACAAAAGCATATTGATTGTGCTAGGGCAATCGAAGTGACATTTGTGTTAAATGCACCAAGGTGCATGAACGTTTATGAGATGCATGATGCAAAGATGTGTGATGAACTCGGTAAGACATAATGATATGTAAATGTTGTATGCACGTGATGCACATGTGTTAGGATGGGGAGTGTTGTTACTCGCCTAGTCCCCCATGTCACGCAGTTAGTAAAACGGGAATTCAGACTTAGATTATGTTCGACAATGCCGAGTGTGGGTAAGAATGAAGCCCCGGTATCGAAGTTACGTGTCATACTAGCGAGATTATGACAAGACCATAATAGTCCCCAAGTATGAATGTAAGAATTGAGGTTTCTCATATTGAGCGAGCAGTAGGTTGTGTGAATTAGGCCCTATGGTCCTATTAATGGGATGTAAAAGAAATTTAATTGTAGCGATCAATAATAGGTGAAAAATTTCAATATTTCCATTAATAGACCGTAGCAGGAAAAGTATGAGCGTGAAGCTCAATGATAGTCCCGGTCGGGTACTACCTCCACTTGCGATAAGTGGTATGAATAAGTCCCCCAATTGTAGAGAACGCTTGGGAGGTGAGATGACTCAAAATCAGGGATTGGACCTTGGCTTACCCGTTGGGTGCACTTCGCTCGGGACAAAGATTATAATGTAAGGGACTGGACCTTGGCTTTTGTAAGGGAGCTACCCTTTAATTGTCCCATCGGGATGCCTCGCTCGAGTAGAAGATTTATGAGGGCCTGTGGAGTAGATAGGTTTGGGGCCTCATGTACCCTATGAGGTGGTTGAGGCCGTGATCCCGGTGGGATTGGAAAGCTAGGAGTCTCTTTGTCCCGTTGGGATCGAATGAGGGTTTGAGCCTCGTAACCCCGTTGGGGTAGATGAGGGCTTGAGCCTCCTTAACCCAATGGGGTTGAATGAGGGCCGGTAGGCCTCCTTTACCTAGTGGTGTGACCTCGGGTAGAATGATGTAACCCCGTTGGGGTAACCGGTGGCCTTAGGCCCCAGTACCCGGTGGCATGGCCCCGAGTAGAATATATGATAGCATTGGCCTCGTAACCCCGTTGGGGTAGATGAGGGCTTGAGCCTCCTTAACTAAATGGGGTTGAACGAGGGCCGGGTAGGCCTCATTTATCCGGTGGTGTGACCCTGGGTAGAATGATGTAACCCCGTTGGGGTAACCGGTGGCCTTGGGCCCCGGTACCAAGTGGCATGGCCCCGGGTAGAATATATGATGGCATTGGCCTCGTAACCCCTTTGGGGTAGATGAGGGCTTGAGCCTCCTTAACCCAATGGGGTTGAATGAGGGCCGGTAGGCCTCCTTTACCCGGTGGATGAGGGCTTGTACCTCACTCGGGTCAAGGATTTATGAGATGTACGTTGCATTTATGTAGCGAGTTTCAAATGTATATAAGTAGGATTTTAATTGGATTGCAATTAAATTAACCGTTGACATTAATACATAGGCATAATAGATATGATAGTGAAACTATCACATGTTGTAGGCATGCTTAGATTATAGAAATCGTTATTTGAAGTATGTAAACCATTGGATTAGCTCAAATTAAAATGGTGTAGATGAGAACTTATCTGGAGTCATTCATAAGTGGTGAAAATAGTGTGAAGATATTGGAGTTGTCCATATATAAGGCTGCATGTCAGCTAGCGAGTACCGATAGTGCCCTTGCTTTTGCTCATATAAGAAAGGCTCGATCATATAATGAGAGTTCCTCATTAGGTGATGGTGCCGCAATCATGGCGAATATGAGGGAAATTCATTCATTCTTGCTGGAAGGCTAAGATATATGCTTGATTAGTACTACCCTGTGCATGACGATACGAGAACGATACTTTGGGAAAGATGTGCGATACCGAGAGCGACACTATGCACGCTTGAGTTTAGCAGTAGCTCTTGCTTTGTAAGAAGAGGTTGGTGCGCGGAGCAGAATGTGTAGCTTTGAACTTCTCCATAATTTATTCTGAGCTTGGAAAATAGATGCTTGAATAGACATTGATTAAGCAATTGGTTAAATATCATATGCTTGATATGTAGAAGCGGGTATAATGTATAGCATGTGTGTGGCTATGTAGTAAGAAACGTAGCATATGTTTATATTTGTTGGAGTATGACTCTTGACTTGTAAGCATAATTGCACGTGAGACAAAGAGTAATGTAGTTAGTCTTCACAAAATTGCATGCTTTAACCTGGGGAGATAAAGAGCACGTAGTGTACTAGCTAGCAAAATTATCATGCAAAACAGTAAGCCCCATTGATCATTCATAATGTTATTAAACAGAGAGCAGTAGATGCTACATGCTTGCTACCGTATGGTTCAAGCAAATAAAAATGTATATTTATGGTCTGTTGTAAATCAGAGTCATCAATGCTTGACATGCATGTCTCTATATGTATGCACCACGTGGTGGTGGGTAACCAATTATGTGTAAAATATTGTGAATAAAGTGGTGAAATAAATTGTGCATGAGCAGACAACTTTGACCATGTTATTGATACGTGGTTGTGGACTAGCAAATCGTGTCTATAAGGAATACATGACAAGTATCCGTAGTAGAACTATATTGTTTGCATGCATATATATGTCTGGAATGCTTTAGTACGCTTGTGTATCAGAATCGAAGTGAACATGCTGAGAGACATCATATATAACTGAAGCATGTTTTGAGCTTTTATAAAGGATAGCAGAATGAAAGTCTTATTTCCAGGAAAGTGGCAGAGCAGGTGCACAGAGTAGATATCTCGGTGCCCAGAAATTTTTTGTTCAGATAAGTGAAGACCTCATTACCGATGGGATCAGTAATTTCCAGGATGATGGATTTCAAGGTTCCCATTATGAGAGAGACCGGGAAGACATCCCTGGGTGTGGACTGTAGATGAGACCGACCTTCACTGGTGCCCAAAGCAAATATATATGATTTGTTTTTTTGATGCCGGAGGATTCTTCTGCTTCCTTTTTCTGTTTGATTGCTGCCACAAGTGATTGGGCCATGGGCGAGACCCGACGGGTCTGAGTGGTACCGGTGGATTGAGGAACCATGTCGGCGGGGCTCATAGAGTGATACTGGTGGGTTGTAAAGCGGATCGCCGAGATTTGCCGTAAGTGGTTCCCGGATGGAGAAAGGCAGTGAGTGACCGGGGTGGGTTGACGCACTTGGCTCTTTGATTGGTAGTGGTGTTGCATAGCAGTATGACACGTGATGAGCAAGAGTTGTTGCTGTGCCCATGCCCAAGATGAGGAATGAGGCAAAGTTTTGCTCGAGTGAAGGATCGCTGAGACTCCAGAAGAACACCGGAAGCAAGACCAGCTAGAAATTAATCGATGCTGCCGGTACCATAATGAAAGTCAGCGAGAGGGTGGGTTGCCACCGAGACGTGTCTGCCGGGAGAGATGTAGTGAGACCTGAAAAAGTGAACTGGGTGTCGGAGTCGTTTTTTTTTTTTTAAGATACCGCTGAGTATGCATTGAGCAAAGTACCGCTGCAAATGTATGGGCAACTGGGAGATGAAATGCTGGGGAGCGAAACTACTACGAGGAAGTGCAGGTGCTGCCGGGAGGCGAGGAGGGCAGAGATAAGAAGTGAACTTGGAGTGACTGCCAGCGACCGGGACTAGCCATTGGTACATGGAGCTACTATCGAGTCTCCACCTCTTTTTTTTTTTTTTTTTCGAAATGAGACTTGGCCCGATTGAATTTTGATTACGAGCCTGCGATACAAACATCTCGGGCGGTATGCGAATTCTAGAAGTGCCGGATATGCTGACAGAAGCGTAGGTGTGCCCAGAGATAAATATGATGGGGGTCCCGTTCGGGTATCAGGTACAGGTCCACCTTTGGACAGATTGAGCTCGCTGTGTCCAGTATTTGCTCCTAATCCCGGATGCGAAACACAACTCATTAGACTGTATCGATGCTTCGGGATACCGGAATGGATGCTTAAAGTGTCGGCCTGGTCTCCGGGATTTGTTAATGCTGGAAGCTACCGGGCGGGAATCCGGGAGTGGGTGATGAGTTGCACGCTGCCTTTTTTGAATCCCGGTGGAGTGAGGTACCAGGAGCGGGGTAATTATGATGACAATCCCGGTCGGTAATATGACAATCCCGGAGAGTTTGCAGGTGCTGGGCTCAAACAGGTCCGAAAGTGAGGGTTGTGAGGCCAGGGAGTTCCCAGGGTGGGCGAATAAGTTACCGGATAAGATCATTGGGCTAGGTCGAGTTAGAGCTTGCCATGTGGATCCGGGACTTGTCACCGAGAATTTTGGTGAGTTGCTGAACGGGAACTAACTGCCTGGAACTCTGGAAGTGATTGTCGTGTAGGTAGATCACCTGTGAAGCATAATCGAAGAAGCAAAGTTTCTGGGCAGTGATACTTATGTGGGAGCCATGGTGCCCAGCAGATTACCAGTGATCGAGGTGATGAAGTTACCGGGCGGGAATCCGGGAGGTGAGGATGTTGTGGGGAAGGCCTGGTCTCAAGATTAATTTTTGAAGTACCGAGCGGGTTGTGAAATGGTATCCGTACGTGACTCGTTGAAGGATCTAAGAAGGTGAATGCCACCGAGACCCATGGTGTGCAAGACTTCCTACCCGGGTATGCATAGGTGCAAGTGGACCTTGTACCTGCTGACTCCTGAAAGTCTCAGAGAACTGCGAGGCTTAGAAGTGGGGTTGAGTGTACGGGAATGTGAAAGTACCCAGTGACTTATGTACCCGATGGCTCTGAGGCTTGTGTGAGGGGTGTCCTGCATGTACCCATGTACCCGATGACTCATGGTACCCGCTCATGACCCTTCCTCTAGGTGCAGGATGTCTTGCGCGTACATGATTGGTAGTTCCAGTACATGACCATTGCTCAAGGTCGGAGGTTCATGTACTCAATCTTAGGGACCCTCCTTCTAGCGCCAATGTTTCTACTGAAGAATACGGTTACTAAGAAGCATGATGGAGAGAGAGAGAGAGAGAGAGAGAGAGAGAGAGAGAGACGACACCGCATGTATAGTTGTTCACCTTGCCCTTGAGGCAAAGCTACGTCCACTTAGATATTTTACTATGAGTGAGGTCAAGTGACCTTTGTAGTGATACAAGTGTGGGGATTATGAATCCATCATCTCTAAGAAAGGGAGGACTTCCCTTTATAGCTAAAGGAAGTCCCACTCTATTCTATATTTCCAATATGGGATACAATACACATATTGCTTCTCTTGAAGCCTCTTGGAGAGCATGGGAGGGTGGCCTCCCTAAGAGATACCGACCAACCTCCACCATAGCGAGGTAGCTCAGGTGTCGGACTACTGGATGCATGTCGTAGGCGGGACTAGCCATGTCGTGGGGCCCACCTAAGAGGTCGTTGCTTATGCTTGGCGGTATGTGATATAGGTGGTATGTACACCTGGAAATTGCTTTTCGTTCTCACAGCACTTTTAAAAACAGTTTACCAAACACCTCAGCTGCTTCCTCACAGCATAGCAATCCCAAACTAGGCCAAAGTCTTGTGCTTTTAATTGTCTAAGCACTCAACAAAATTTAAGGAACAAGGACCCCATTTAAAAAGAATGAACCTGTAAATTTTCAGTCTCAACAACAACGTGATTTCTTTTTTATGGGACTATGGGCCATCTAGGCAGAGCAAAATAATATGCTTTGGAAAGATGCTTCCTTCCAACCCATGAATATGATACAGTGGACAATAAGGTTGTTGGAGGAATATCAAGTCTACCTTCCGAAGGCTGTCAGGAAGAAAAAGATGCCCCTTACTAAGTGGACATGTCCAGCCCAGGGTCGGCTGAAAATTAATGTCGATGGTGCTTATAGTGGGGAAAATGGTCGTGTTGGTATTGGAGTAGTGGTCAGGAATGATTCAGGTATGGGTATTGCTGCTTTGGCTAGATGTTTTGTACATGCACACTCGGTCCTCAATATGGAAGCGGAGGCGTGTAGAGTTGGTCTACTTGGGATTCACCATGGTTGGTCCGACATAGATATTGAGAGCGACTCTGCCATCCTAGTTTCTGCTCTCAATAGTAAGGAGATAAATTTCTTGAAGGTTAGTCAAATTTTAGATGATTGTAGGGATTATGTTACTACCTTTCAATCAGTTAGAATTCGTCATAACTTCTTTGAAGCAAATGGTGTAGCAGATAGACTGGCTCACCTTGCTAGCTGTAGTTCTTTAGATGCTCTTTGGTTAGATGAGACTTCTGCTATTGTTCAGGATGTTCTCTACGAGGACAATTGTAATATCTCTTATGTAGCTCTGGGTTCAGGTTATATGTCCCCCAAGATGCAAAATATTTCTATTAATATAATAAATGGAACCCTGCGTGGGGATGAGCCTTTCAGGTAGGCTGGATTCCCAACCCCTTTAAAAATAAAAAAAAACTACTGCATTTACTCCATCATCATTAACGCCTCTCTCTCTATCTCTATCTCTCTCTCTTTATCCCCTCCTTTCACCCTGTCACTTTATCCAAATGAACAGAAGTCACAAAGTCCAAGTTCTTCATCATCTGAATCATCTTCAGCCAATTCATTTTCATCTGAATCCACCTTGAGTACAGTCACAGAGTCTTCAACAACCTCTTCTTTATCTAAATTTGACAAAATCCATTTCATGAGGTACTTGTCAACTCATTGGTTCCATAGTCATTGGTCCCATGAGGTACTTCCATAGTCATTGGTTCTTCAGCATCGATGCCGTTCGATAGCAGTTTCTTTGGCGGTGGACATTCTGTGCTAAAATTGGATCCAGGCAAACTACTATCAGAGATATGGCGACAAGTAAACGCAATTTGAAGTGTTTGTGTAGATCTGATTTGGTTACTTTGATTTTTCAATACATTTTTTAATGGGTTTTGTAAGGTTAAGATGGGGAGCTAGAGAGAAGTGTGTGTGTGTGTTTGTTTGATGTGGAAGAGTTTTCAACCAAATAGTACATTTATAGATCTGTTTTGGATTTGGATATTCAGTCTATGGTGATATGGTGAGGGTTAAGGTGTTGCTGAATTTGTTTGCTTTTACTTCCTTAATTGATGGGTATTACCAAATGGATAACCATTTTCCTGATTTGATTTGTAGATTCTTGCAAGAGAGTAAAACCAACTTGCCGGTCCAGGACCACCACCACAAATCCCTCAAGCTCCGCAAACGCACAGAGAGAGCGAAGAAGGACGTGATGAAGAAGGCAGTGTGTACCATGGAGCTAATGGTGAGGCGGTGAATGGTAGATGAAAGAGTTGAACACCGTCACTCATTCTATGAATACCGTCACCATTAATTGATTTTGATTTTTTTTTTGAATGCCATCACTCTCCTACACTGAAATCTGTGTAAGTTAGCAAGATATTTCACACTGATTAGAATATTAAAATATTATTTTGAACTCACACGGATTGATCTAAATTTAATTATGCATGTTAATAGATACTGGGGCCCACAATAAATATTCACACGGACTCTCAAAACAGTGTGAATAGAGCATTAGCGCCCCCTCCGAAGGCAACCAAAAAACAATACGTGCTTGCACCGTAGGTAATGCCCTTTACACATTGAAATCCGTATGAAATAACCTTATTTCACATAGATTTAAATCTGTGGGTAATTGGTATTTTGCAAGTAGTGTTTTAAGGATAAATATTGTTTACTCCCTTTACTTATAGGGAGTCGACGTTTTAGTCTCTGACTTTTCAATTTCACCTAAAAACTCCCTAAACTCTCCAATTTCACCCAATTGGTCTTTGTCGTCAACTTTCCGTCAAAAGCTCCGTTATTTTGCTGACGTGGCATCCCTTTCACAATAAAATGCCTATTTTACCCTCACTTTTATTTATTTTTTATCTCTTTTTTTTTTTTACCTATTCTTCTTCCAGCTCTCTCCCATCCTTTGTTTATCTTCGTCTTCTTCTTCCAAAAACAAACCCAACTCTCTCTCCATCTCCAAACCTTCCATAAAAAAGAGAAAGATTCAAAACTCAAAAAAAACAAAAAGGGTAGAGAGAGCTCAGACTTCGTTGTTTTTACACAAGACCCATCTCCAGATCCTTCGTTGTTTTTTACACAAGACCAATTTAAGAGAATAACAAGAAACCCAGGAATAGCTAAAAAAAACAGGAACAGCTCCGCCTTTTCTGGAGAGCTTAAAAGAACAGTTTCGTTTTCAAAGAGTCACCGTCTGCATTCCAATGTTCCTTCTGGTGGCACGTCTTAAGGGCGTCGTCGTCGGAAGGGTAGGGTTAGTTTTTCAGTCCACCAGTGAAGGTCAGAAGCAGAATACATACCGGGATGAGGATGCTGGTGTAGGAGTTCTACCAGTACTCTATTTCAGCATCCTCTTAGACTGGTAAAACAAATAGATTGGTAGGCCTGTCTAACTTTCCGATATGCCACCATTATTGTAAAACAAATAGAGTAGTCAATATGACACTCTTTGCTATTTGAAGCATGTTCGAATACATGGTAGTAGTGGATACTCTTGTTATTATTTGGAAGGTCTTCTTGAGCTATATTGTAATATGGGGTTCAGGCCTTATGTCTCCCCCTTTGTATTCATCAGTTTCATCAATTAAGGCCTGAGGGTGGCCGCACACACCAACCTTTATTTAAAAAAAAAAAAACCAGAAAACCTAGACGCCAAGAACGACTTCTCAGGTCTCTTAAGCTCCGAATATGGCTTCAAGCCCTTCAGTAAATCGACCCCAATGTCTTCATCTTCTTCTTGAAAGCCCCCAGCTTTTGATCTCGAATCCAATAGACCCATATCTCTCCCTCGTGATCTGTCTATTTTCTTTTCTAGAAATATCGACATGGATAGATTCGATATAAGTGTTGGGTCGGAAATTAGATCAATAAGAACGCAATCACCGTCTTTGAAAATCAAACCATCTCTACATCCGTCAAGTTACTTGGGCCAAAAAACCTCTCGGGTAGGATTTAGACAGGCCTCTGCCACAACTCAGTCAACTGAGCCGGACAGCGAGCCCGACATGGACGAGAATCTAGATAATAACCTAGATAAACTCACACCTCCAATTCCTTCAACGGGTCAACTCGCACAATTGCGTCCTGATCTTCGGAGCCCTGAAAGCCCAAGACTTTAAGAATATCTTTGGTGGCTCAACCAGGTTCTCCAGCAAATCCGAAGCTTTCAACTTTAATTCCATCTACGGTGGTGGTGGCCCCACTAAGTTCCCCACCAAGGTCATCAATTCCGAAGGGGTTTTCGACAAGCCAGTTTTCTCTGATGTGTTAGTTTGCTTTTTTTGTTCAAATTTTGTATTGGAAAAGAGACTGGGTTCATGTTGCACTATAAGAAATCTTAGTTTTTGCAATGGGTTTATATGCAAAGAACCAAAAATTCCTTATATTTGGTGTGATTAAACAAAGAATGTTACCGTTCCTCGTATTTGTTTGAGATAATATACAAAGAAGAGCAGAATTCCTTGCATTTGGGCTCCAGATATTTTAAAACCAATGAAGTCCTTGCAAATGTTTTCATAATCCTTGCATTGTTTTGAGCGGGAGATTTTAGCACTCAACGAAAAAACTTAATACAAGGAGTTCATCATTTCCTTGTTTTTTAGAAACTAATATTGCAAGGATATAAGAAATTCCTTGTATGTAGCAAAAAACAAGGGAACCAAGTCCTTGCTTCCTTCGCAGATATTAAATAGAACAGGAAACAAATCGAAGTTTCCTCTCTATTATCCCAAAAACCAAGTCTGAAAGCTCTCAATAATCTCTCAGGATCCCACGACGAACTCTTCCGAGTACCGCCGACGCTTCTTGTTGCCATCAATTTTCCTATTCGTCTTGGGCGCCGCTCTAGAAGAAGGCCTTCATCTCTCCTGTCCCTGCTATCAATAATAGTTGTATTTAGGTTCTTCTTCTCTCTCTCTTTGAAGATTTAACTTTAATAATTATGTTCTTGCGAATTGATGTATGGGATTTCTATTTCCGTGCTCTGTGTTCTCTCTTCTTTATACCAATTTGAAATTTTTATGATGTTTCTTTGTGTATCAGTGGTGATGAAAAGGTTTACAATTTGCTTAATATAAATGCTACAACAAAGACTAATGCCTAACTGTTTCAATTGCAAGTATACCAGAATGATCCTTTGACAATGTAAAGAATGAAAATTGCTAAAAACCCTTGTAAAGTTCATACCTTTGCAAACTCAGAGCTCTATCACAAAGAACTCTGCGGAAACCAAGTCGGTAAATGAGGGAAAGTACAAAAAATTAAGGGAGCTTTGTTTGGTTGGAGAGGAAGATTAAAGTGAAGTGGGGGCTTTCAGTATTACGTTAATGAAAAATGGGGATTTTGAGAACTTGTATGTGGTAGAGGTTAGTTGTGTTGTTGTGGCATATTTCACATTGACTACTAACTTCTGATTGGGTTAATCATACTTGGGCAAATAGCAAGGTGAAAGATGTATGAGAATCTAGAGTTTTGCTGTGTGTATGAGTACTGAAGGATGGGAATATATAAAAGATTCTCGTCTTATAATAGTGTTTGAGCCTCTTTTATGAGATTTTGTTCTTAAAGGTCTGTTTTGTGATTCTTATTTGTGGATGTTTTGTGCTTATAATTTTACCTTAGGAATACAGTTGATGCAAACAATAATCACCATCTCAACTATGTCCCTAAGGTGAGTAGAAAAAGGTCTTTGCTTTGATCCATATGTTCGGAGTTTGTTTTTAATTGCAGTCCACCATTGTTTTTGCAACCTTGTGTTTATAGTGTTAGACCTACCATAGATGGATCAATTATGTGCGTAGTACAGCTTAGTTATGGCAATATAATAAGTGCGATCTTAAATAAGTTCATTAAATTGGAGAATAATGTACATTTGCTCCTTGTTTCCTTGTCTGCTAGGTTGATATTTATCTTTAATCTTTTATGATTTACTCGGACTTGGTCATATGAGAGAAATTGTTGCCCTTTTGTTCTTTGCATATGATACAGGTAAAATATGTACATACATAAGATTAGTAATTATGCTTCGTTGTAACCGAGTTATCTTTCCGGTATGCCATTGCTATGTCAAAGCAAATAGAGTAGCCAGTAGTGCACTCTTTGCTAATTGGTGCTTGTTAGAATACATGTATTTTGTAGAGACTCCTGATATTATTTCGGGACGTTCTCTCGATGCTTATTGTAATCAGGGGTTTAGGCTCAACGTCCCCCCCTTGTATTCGGTTTCATTAATCAAGGCTTGAGGGTAGCCGTACAAGCCCTTGACTCTAAAAAAAAAGATAAGAATCATTTAGTTCAGCAAGGTTATGTTGTAAATTCCTCCAAAGATACACTGCAGACTGAAAATCATTGACATTGAATTTGTTTTTCTTTCTTCATTTATTCTCTGTTAATGGTTTAATACTTGGGTTTTTTTTTTCTCATATTTCTCAGGGGCTGAGTTAAAGATCATTTAAAGCCCTCATTATTGATCTTCATTTGCTTTGCTTTAAAAGGTATGATGTTTATTGTTTGACACTTGCTAGAAAGACCAAAGAAATATACATATCAATTTCTATAGAGCACTCTATGTTTGGTCAGTACCTCTTGTATTTTTTGTTTTTCCTATGGAAGATGTTTATTTGAAAATAAAAGCATATTAGTTTGTATTTGAACTAAAAGGAATATTTATTAATATTGCAGATGACTCAAGGGAGAGGGAAGCGAATAAGGAAGGTTAAGAAGGTTCCTCCACCTCAACATCCAGCTACAACAACTGTGACAGATAATATGTTAGCTACACCTACTGTGAGTGAGAATGTAACAGCAACAACTATTGTGCATGCTTATGTGCAAGCAAGAGCTAACATGCCACCAAGAGCTGATGTGCCACTGCAAGCTAACGTGCCACCACCAGCTAATATGGCCCCAACAATGCATCAACCGCCTACCCAACATGGTAAATTGTATTTGTCTTTTCTTTTCTTTTCTCCGTTTTACACTTAAAAATTTGATATTTCAAAGCCAATTCAATTAGAGATATAGGATAGGTAAATATATAGAATTGTTTTTTATTTGTAGGGATGCCTTTTATGGGCATTGGTATGAAAAGAAAGCGTGGTAAATCAGGTGGTAAAGCTCTTCAAGACCTTATAAAGGCTAATGGTGGACCTCTGCGTGTTGACTTTCATCCAACCATCCATGTCCCGTCTGATGACATAATTTCTAAAATGTTTACTTCTGGGATAGGAATTACTGTCAGAGTTGGGGCACCAGTATGTCAATATGGTTGGTCTGATGTTGATGAAGATGATAAGAGGGACCTAAGAGAGGATTTGCGGGTGAGTTTATCCTGAATGAAGTTCATGAGAATTAAACTTAGAAGTTTTCTTGTGAGGTGGATTTGTTCCTTGTTAAAAATAAAAAATAAAAGATGGTTTACTAACAATTTTGATAAGTATACCTGTACATGAGGTAATTTTAAATTTCATATACCTGAACTCTAGATTCTTGATCAGGTGTTCTTTGTGGTGGATCTAAGTGATCCAGTTGTTGTTGCTTATGTCGATTCTAAAATGTCCACTGTTTACTCCCAATTCAAGTCTCGATTGAAGAAGGAGTGGCAAGGATTTGGCTCACCTGAGCTGGGACGAGCAAATCTACCTAATGCAGATCTATGGAATGAGAGGCCTGTCTCACATTAGCACTGGCTTTGTGACAACATATACACCAACCAGTCTTGCATAGTATGCTTACATTATTTTCTTTGGTTTTATTATTCAATTATTCTAACTGAAACTTTTACATTGAATGATAATCGATTTTATATAATGAAGGAAATTGCGGAAAAGAATTCTGCTAATCGTTATATGCAGCAACATACCCACAGGGCCGGTGCACGACCATACGTGTAACATGCTTTGGCAGCCTCTAAGGTAAATATGAATTAGTTTCAAGTTCAAAAGCAAACTTTAGATGGCCAATTAACTGATTATTATTGATATATGTATATTTGTTTAATGGAGGAAGGGAAGGATTTGTCGCTCATAAATAACTGGGGAGAGAAACACAAGGATGATAATCATGAATGGATTAATGAGGTTGCCAAGAAAAAATATGTAAGTCACTTGACTAAATTTAGGTTGTGTACACTGCATTATTTTTTGTTGGTGATGATTTCAGCCCTCCATTCCTCTTGGCCCTTAAAATAAGCTCGTTATTCTCTTACCAGATTACTATAGTTTATCATGGATAGTTGAATGTTATCCATTTGGCCAATCTCTCTATCATGTCTTGATCTCTTGATCATTCATCTTTATCTTATTAGTTGCATAACAATAATCTGGGCATCTTTCTTTTTTCTTTCTTTTTATTTATTTATTTATTTATTTATTTTATATGTTCATGTTGCAAAACCATATCATGTCAAACTTTCAGACAATTAAGTACTATGAGGTTATTGCAGTTAATGTAGAAACAGAACATAAGCCAATGAGTAGCAACCAATCTAACTCTAGTGGTAAACTTTTAAGTGTTGAATCATGTTATTTGATTTTATTTATTCATAATTTTAATTTTGTTTTTTAGGAGAAGATGGAGGCTGAGAGGATTGCTCTTATAGAGAAGTTGTACCGAGAGGCTCCCGAGGGTACTCCACATGATTCTATCAAACTGACTTTGGAAGCAGAGTTTCCAATAATGGCTAAGGAGCTTGGGAGGAAGGGTAGGATGATCCATGGCATTGGTAATGTCCCTCATATACATTCTAACATACACAGAGTATCTGCATGTGCTGGCACTAATTCTGAGGTACCTGAATTACGTGCTCTTATCAACCAACTTACCATCAACATGCTCAGTATGAAGGAACAAAATGGACAGTTGAAGGCTCAAGTAGAAAGCTTATTAAGGCAATCTCCTGGACAGATGAGTGAGGATGACTTGCCCCACCCCAGCACCAACTTCTAAGACTTTGCTTCAGTAGTTTGGGTGAGCATTTGTTGGACTTTTGGTCTGATATCCCTTTTTGTGAAGTTATGGCTTTTTACCTTGATTATGGTATTGTCCAGCAATGCTCAAGTAAATCCAATGTGTCCCTTTTGAGAAACGCAAGCTGACACATAACTAAGATGAAGATCGGTGGTGGATTTACTTGAGTTTAGACCTTCTACCTCACTCAAACATATAGGACATCTAACTTAGACTAGCAATGGCACCCACGCTTTGCCGTGGGATTTGTTATTGGTAATAGTTTACAATAATGAAAGATATAATTCAAAATGACTATATTCTTGATCAAACTGATAAAATACTGTACATTACATTAATCAGAATAGTATTTGTGCAAAGAGAGACAAATTGTCCCCAACTGAACTGTTCAGAAAATACTTTCATATAATCTGATTCCTTCAGGCGTTTGATTTTCATCACCACAAACTGTTAATATGCATCCTTTAGGACACTCTCAGCTTCCTATTTTAGCTGTCCAACAGTTACATTCAACAGCATTATAATTATCTCACCTGGAATTCAACTTCCTTAAGCTACTACATAGACCATGTCCAAGTATAATGCAATCTTGACCCCTGACAAAGAGTAAATTATAATCACAGGAACGATAGACTCAAAAAAAGAAATATCAGGACAACTTTTCTCAAGCAGTTATGAAAAATCGAAGTCTCCTATTTAGGACAGCTGAATAAATAAATCTACTCCAGATAATTACTCAAACTAATTCGGACGAACAAAACCTATGAAGCCATCAAGACACGCAAGGCAAGATTGGATCTTTATGGTCAATAGATGATTACACAGATTCAGAAGTTGGAATTTGATCAAAAGGGAAGCACATAAAATAAAATAAAATAAAAATCAAAGTGTGTATTAATTCATTAATCATAGTAACTTGATTCAATCTCATGACATCTTTCACCAAAATCTAAACAAACAGTATGACAAACGATCCACAGCAACAAAGGTTCAAAGTTGAAGAGATTTTTAATCAAAAGCCAAAACCATACAGAATACAGATGGTATTAAAGGAAGAAATCCTTACGCACTTCTAAATGATAGCTGAGCTATTCAAAATATGCTAGCTGTCAGTTATTCCAAGTCTAAACTGGTATCCACATCTATAATGTGCAAAGTGAAGGGACCATATAAAACACTACAGAAATCAAATGTAACTAAACTCGAGCAAACAACGTCAGAACATATAAAAATGACCATTTCAATCATGAACATAAAACTAATTCAGTTGCTAATTTGTTTCATTCCAATTAAGATTTGGTTGACAAAAAACCCTAATGCTTCTTTTGGTAGAACTGGTAATCAAAGTGGTTAATCACTCAATTTTTTCACAGGTTATAGAGTTTGCTTAAATCACAAACGGAAGGATTAATGATTCTCTTGATATCACCTTAACTACATATTTAAGCTGATCACTTCTCAATAAAAAGTTAAAAATAAATTTCTAAATCCAAGCACAAAATCATCATTAGCAAATAGCAAGCACAAAATGTGAGTTAGAAGGCACGAAAAACAGAACAAACAGTTATAAAAAATGGGAAACATAGAGCACTCACCTTGAAAACTATATAAATGCAGAATATGATGAGTGATATCTAAGTTGGCTTTCTCTTCTATGATCTAATTACCATCTAAATTGAAATATCTCTATAAAAGACCCTCACGGTAATACAATGTTGATGAAAGGAACTCACCCATTTGCAATAGAGTGGTGCAAAATGGCTTTTGGAACAATGGGGCGGTGTTAAAAACTGAGCCTTTTTTGAAAACAGAAAGAATAAGCAGTAAAAACTGTGCCCAGAAGCTAGAGAGAGAGAGAGAGAGAGAGAGAGAGAGAGAGAGCTGTTGTGTGAACCAAATGGTACAGAGAAGCAGTTTGCCAAACTGCCCACGATCAATCAAATGCATAAACTTTGACAACTGGATACCAAACAATCAAACAAAATGACTCAAATGAACAAAAATCATCAACCACAGCGATTCAAATACCTAACAAACTTCTCAACCAAAAAAAAATAAAAAATAAAAAATACAAACTTTAACAAAAGACGAACAAAACCCAGATAACAAAAGCTCTCAAACCTTGGGATTGAATTTCTCCTCTTGTCCTTTCTTTTCCAGAATCGCAGGAAAAAAACCCAATCTCTTTATCTCTCAATCGTGGCTGAGTTGGTAGTCTGAAAATTGAATTAAAAAGTATTAATTAAATGAACAATTCATACAAAAATCTTTCTGTGATAGTTCATATAGAATGCTACCTTTTCAAAAGGAAGAAAGTAAAAATGCTGATACACAACCAATTCACTAACTGGAGCCATACTTTTGAAGTCTGACGCTAGAGCCCAATCACAACAAACACAATTTTCAGCTAACCAATTAAACAAAAATACATACAATCAAATACCACACCTATTCTATTTGTTTTCAACCCAATCTTCTCATCATAACTCATTAACTCGAACCACTCAAAATGCAAAGCACTGGATAAAAAACAAAAAGAAACAACACCGATTATAATAGCTAGAAAACTGGAAGAAGAAAAAAAAAAAACCAATTCAAGAAAATCAGCTTAGAGTGTGTTGGTACCAAATCGAAATCCCACCAAGCTTTCACGATGGTTGACGTCGATGGCAAAATTTGATCACACAGAACAGCGAAGTTGAAGCTCGATTCGCCTATATACTGAAAGGATATAGCATATAGCGCAGGTCTTCTTCTTCCTCACAGCAAAAGACCCAATCAAAAACCCATAAAAATTCAAAACCGCCGACAACAAAAGACCCAATCAAACCACACAAAAACTAACGAACGCAATAGCAGCAGAAAAGAGAAAGCTTACGAACCTGCACCCACTCAAGCTACAAATTCGACCTTATCAAAACAAAACCAGATACCATCCTCTCGCTTTCTGCTCAAACCCTTCCATAGGGGCAAAAACAGTCAAAACACAGATATGCAATGGCAAGCCGTAAATCACTAAGGAAAAAAAAGGGCAAAACCATCCTTTCATGCAAACAGTGCTATGAACAGTGCCGCTAGGGGCTTTAGTATATGTATAATTAGTGTAGCTAGTATAGGCTATGCAACTTCTAACTTTTGATGTATAAATGAACAAATTGATTATATATGAAGCAATTGTTTATATCTAATCTTCTTATAAACTAGTGTATGTCGTAAGCTTAGCTTAAACTTTTAATGTAGAATATGAAGAATTTCTTTTATAATTAATTTATTTTTCTATTAGCTAAAAAATTAATTTATTTTTTATTAGATATAAAATAATTATTCAAGGAATGCTCGTTCTCAAATTCCTTGCAATAGCTTCCTTAAAAGCAAATGCAAAGACTAATATGCAAAGAAATTTCCTTGTATTTGTTATTCGCATAATTATATTACTATCAAAATGCAAGGAAATTCCTTGTATATTAATCTTTGCATTTGGGAAAATAATGAAAATTCCTTGCAAATGGTTTAATGTAAGGACTGATATGCAAAGAGTTATCCTTACATAATGATAAATGCAAGGACAAATTCCTTGCAAATGAGTGTCAAAAATGCAAGGAATTTTAAATCATTGCATTAGCTCTTTTGCAAGGGCATCTTTGCAACGACCCTAGCAACGAATTTATTCCTTGCATTTGGTGTTCTGCGAGGAATTTTCACTCTTTTACAAGGAAAAAATTCCTTGCAATAGGCAATTTTTCTTGTAGTCACTACACCAAAAACTACATCACACGATGGTGAAAAAACGTCGTCTGATTTGAAGACTCACCGTCGTCTATCTCGATGTTGTCTGATGAAAAATCAGACGATGGTGAATTCACCGTTGTATGATACAAAGTTAGTCGACGTATATTTCTTAACACCGTTGTCCAAGAACTCGACAGATGCCGGACGCACCCATGCGCAGCAGTTCACACAACAGAATTTGCTTTTGTGCCGTTGTGGGTTGAATTTTCATACAACGGTTTTGTAGTTTAGCTGTTGTGTGATTAAAAGTAAGACAACTGTGTTCTAGTATTTTCTGTTGTATGAGCTTAAAACTAGACGACGTTACTTATTGAAATCCATTGTGTGATAGCTATGAATGAGTTAAACTAGACGACGTTACTTATTGAAATCCATTGTGTGATAGCTATGAATGAGTTAAACTAGACGACGTTACTTATTGAAATCCATTGTGTGATAGCTATGAATGAGTTAAACTAGACGACGTTACTTATTGAAATCCATTGTGTGATAGCTATGAATGAGTTAAACTAGACGACGTTACTTATTGAAATCCATTGTGTGATAGCTATGAATGAGTTAAACTAGACGACGTTACTTATTGAAATCCATTGTGTGATAGCTATGAATGAGTTAAACTAGACGACGTTACTTATTGAAATCCATTGTGTGATAGCTATGAATGAGTTAAACTAGACGACGTTACTTATTGAAATCCATTGTGTGATAGCTATGAATGAGTTAAACTAGACGACGTTACTTATTGAAATCCATTGTGTGATAGCTATGAATGAGTTAAACTAGACGACGTTACTTATTGAAATCCATTGTGTGATAGCTATCAATGCGTTGTGTGAATACCCAGAATTTTTTTGTTTAGACAACGTTGGCTGACATTTCTGAAAATCTGTTGTATGATTACTGCAAACATCCATTCTCTGAATTGATTTGTGCATTAATTTGGTCCATTTTACCCAATGAACAGTGAATATATCTATCAAGCAATCCATCATAATATCTAACATTCTGTACATGAAACTGCAAAAAATGCAGTATTTCCCAAACAAAGTTGTCCAAATTTCAAGCCATCAATAAAAGAAGAATAGCATTCGTAACTAGCTACAAGAATCAAAAGCTGATATAATATATTTTCACTTCAACAAAACCTTCATGTGTCACTTTACCAAGCATCTTGTGCACTATACCAAGCATCAAAAGCATATTTAAATGTTGTAGCAGCTGCACCATATATCCCCAGTTGTGTGCAGAACTCGCTAATAACCTGCCACCATATATCTCATCCTTCTTCCCAATTAGTACTTCCCTCTTCAAAGAAGATTCATTCTCATAAGTTAAGCATACATCTGCTAAAACAAGAAATCATATATCAATCAGATTCCTATCATAAAATATATCTATTTGGTTAGTAAAGATGAGAAAAATATATCAATCAGCCCGTTCTCTCTGAAATTTCATTGAACACAAACCTTAATTTTAATAGCCAATTGCGGATGGTCTAGTAGTGTAAAATCTGAGGAATATACCTTAATAAAGAGGGGGCAAGTGAAACTCTATGTTGTTCAATTTAAAGCAAATTTGCTACCACTATGATATATAATCTGCTTCTCCAGTTATGCTAAATTTGAATCTTTGTAAAGGCAGGGCCAAATTTCTGCGAAATAACAACCATATAAGCATTTCTTTAAGCAGTGTTTTTTCTTAACAGTTAATGAAAGTATATATTTTAGAACAAAACAACAA
>BDJD01005355.1:46959-77678 GCA_002564525.1 Rosa multiflora
GTTTATATCTGCCTAACATCCCACCTGCATAGAATGTGTTGATCAAGATCCTTTGATAGTTCAAGACCTTAATTAGCAACCAGTAGTACTCATTGAATTTTAGTATGATTCAGTTACTAACAATTCTAGTCTTCTCTCATATGATAATGATCAAGTGTTGGTGGGGATGTCAAGAACTAATTAAAGATATATCTTTCCAGAAAAATTTCTCTTTGATATAGCTTAGAGGTATATAGCTTACCATAGCACCTTTTTAGCTTGACAACCAACAATTAGCTTAAGTTCAGATACAGAATGATATATTACCTATAATTTAGGCAGAATCATGAAAAGTACATCAATCAGTCAAATGGATGCCTTAATGCAAGAAAAGTTCCCCGAGTGGTGTATCACAGCTCAACAATCCTCCTGAATGGGTTGATCAAGACGGAATTCATTTCTCAAGTTGGAGTTAATTAAATTTATGTTTGGAAGGTAGAAGAAACTACCAACCAGTATATATACTCATAGGATTGGGTAAGAAGGTGCAATATTAACATTACAAAGCAATTTGCTCAAACCTGAGTTGCTCAGCTACCTTTGCTCGATTTGCAGAACCTCATCAATCATTGTGATTCTGAGTCAGTTATGTTTAAAGCTACCTGTACATAACTTTTTGTAAGATTTAATTCTACAAAAAAAAATGAATTTTATATTACATAACAAAAGTGTGAAACTCTAGTTCAGAATGATGCATACAACTAGAGTCTGATCCTACCTAAGTGTCATCATGTCTTGGGCAATCTAGCCACTGCAAACTTGAGCCAGGATTGAACAGCCTCCAATAGGGGTGCTTGATAACTTTAACTTGATTGACTATAAGTAACGTCAGCACATCCCGGCTAGCGATTATCTGAAGATTCCAAAGAACATAAATAAACAAATTTTGCTCTGCCGATCGCAATTAAAAAAAAACTAAATATGGTTCAGGAATACGTGAATATATATACATTCATCAATTAATTACATAGCTTAGGTAACCGCCTCTTGAATTGGTCAAAATGCTAGACAAGGTGGATATGATTGATTGACAGACCAGAAAACATGGTAACTATTTTTCTTCTTTTTCGAATGAAAATATGTAATGTCACTAACACAATTTCATTTCCAGTTGAATATATGATATAAGGAAGGAAAATTTTATGACACGATCATAAAAATCTGAAATAAGCAGAAAAATATTAGATACATCAGATAACAATTACAAGGAAAGAAAACTTACCACTCCAAAAGAATCGTGCAGCTCCAACTTCTGAACTACCATTATAATGAACTGATTTTGTATCTTCACATCCCTTCTGTAAACTTGCTCCAGACACGAAAGTGCAAACTTGCAAAGTAGTTGAAAACAATTTATAGCAAAAAGATACAAAATTAGAGTAGTAATCTATAAACTAGATTACTAAATGTAAAGGTTCATTCAGAATTGCATTTGGTGATCGATACTTGTTCAGTTCCATGGAGATTTGTATTTCCCAGCTAGTCTTCCGAATATCCAATTGTGAGGTTTGGGATGTGAGAAATGTTGTGCCACTCCTTCCCTAAGCATTTTCCATATTCTTGTTCCAGAATTGAACAATACCCGATCGTCAAAGTACGCAGTGCTTTTATCTTGTGCAGGAAATCTGGCAATACTTGTGATACTTCTTCTTGAACAGATTGCACAATAAATGAGGTTTATATGCAAGTATACTATGCTACAAGAACAACTAAAGAAGCTTACCATTTAATTCATCAAAACCATCGGCATTAAAGAGATCATCCAAATCCTGATTGTTTTTCACCTTCTTTCCTTTTCCCTTCCTCAGTTTCTTTGTCTTTTTCTTATCATTGGCCGCTTTGGTCGAGTTATCTAGCGAAATGACAAGAGCAAACCGCATTGAGTTCATTTTGAATGCAAAATTCTGACCAAGTAATTAACAAGTTAACATTTAACAAAGTTAGAACTCCACTTTACCTTCAATAGAGATCTGAACAACTTTTCTCGAATCACCATTGTTTTCTTCTCTCTTTTTCTCTTTCTCATCTCTGAAGGTCCTAAACTTTTATCTGGAAACAATTCAACACAATATCAACTTGTTTTACTTTATTCTCTTCTCATCATAAACCTACATAGCAAAACTTCAGCTTTCCAGGCCGAATTATCCAAGTGTCTTCTGTCTACTACATAATGGACATCAATTACACACATTCATGTATTGGTTTTTCTTCTAAAATCCAGAACCCTTTCTCTACTAACTTTATTCTACATAATCCCAGAAGCATTCAAGTCAATTCAAACAGCAAAACGAATCAAAAACAAAACTTGAATCAAAGTGCAAGAGATTAAAGCAACGAACCCTTTTCAACAGGTTCCAAATTTCTCTGGGCAAGCTCCTTGTTCTTCTTCTTGTCCTTGACTCCCATCTTCTCTCTGAGTAAATAGCTCAACTACAGAACTGAGACTACCTTATCTTACTTGAAACAATTGCAAAGCAAGAAGAAGAACAAGAAGAGGGTATCTAAATCTTAAGGAAACGAACCAAAATATGAGACCAAGTTCGGAACTTGACTGAACTTGACTCATTTCGCAGGTGTTGCGTGTCTTTGGCTCATGGATTGTCTCGGATTCGAGTGAAGACTTTGACCGGGTGCTTCGTTGGAGATTCTTTTTAGGGTTGAGTTGAGGTTTGGCCAGAGACGAGTACACTTTCAAGAACTAGAGAAGACGACGACATTATGAGGTTTTGATTAGAGTTTGGTGGCTGTGATTGGATTTGGTGGAAGAAGGTGTTGGAGCCAAGGCACGATGTTGAAGCCTTGAAGAGGAGTTGAGGATTCTGGGAGAGAAGAGAATAAGAGAAGAAGAGAAGAAATACCCCGTTTGGAGCTTGCAAAGAATGAGATTTATCTTATATCTGGGGCAGAAGAAATACCCTAATCGAGTAGAACCCAACTCGATTGGTCAGAACCCAAATCCCTCATTTCAGCAGAATGAAAAACCCGCAAATTGAACCCAACTCGAACCCTAACCGAGTAGAACCCAAATCGAATAGAATCTAAATCCAAACTTTGAAAGATGGTGATTTGTGATGGCTAAGTGTTTTGAGAAGATGATGAAGAAAAGCTCCAGATTTTGCCCGAAGTGAAGAAAAGCTTGGGGTTTCTCTCTCAGACATGAAAAATGGCCAAGGCATTAAGTGTGCCCTCGAGTTGCCTAAGGCAATAGGCATTATTTTTTTTTTAAGTCAAACAGACAACGTATAGATACGTTTACGTTGTCTGATTTGTTACAAAGCTAAGGGAATGAAAGATGGAAATTTCCTGCCTCTGCAATCAAAATATTAGGTTTCGTGCTTAGGCTAGTCATTTCTCATTCACACAACAGAAATAGTTCATTCTGTTGTTGGAACTTGCAAGCATAACAAACAATTGCAGCCGAATTTTCTCGTTTTGGTGGCAATGAATGTCATTTTGGAGCCATTTCCAAATTTTGGTACTCACTTGCACAACAGAACATTAAAAACCATTGTATGATGATTTGTAGGTATACTCCTACAACGGAAGTAACTAAACTGTTGTCCAATTTAATGGCATCTAGGGTACAATTTGGAGCGAAATTTGACTCAATGGTAGGAGGGAAATATGCCGGTCTTTTTTTTTTCATTCAGACAACAGATAATCTTTCTTTCCATTGTGTCATCACCTCCTAAATAGAAGTTTTAGAATTTGAGCATCTTTATACAACGAAGATTTATTAAATGTGTTGCATGATTCAATTGTTGTCAACAGACAACAGAGGATTTGTTATCCGTTGTGTGATCACCGTTGTGTGATGCAGTTTTTGGTGTAGTGAGTGTTGGTTGCGGATAGTTGTTAAATGGTAATTGGGATGTGTGGGATGTGAACTGATGGTACTATGAGCTTTGCTTTTTCTTCCCGTTGGTTTCGCCTTCTAGGTAGATGAGTTTTGCATGAACAGCATAACTAGCTTTAGATGTGGAGTTGAGAAGGTGCAAGGGCGGAGAGAGGAGGTTGGAGACGACAAAGGTGTGGTAGAGTAGGTGCAACTGGACAGAGGGAAGGAGGTCAAATTGGAGGGAGAGCAAGTCGAATTGGAGAAAGCGGAGGTTGAATTAGAGAGGGATAAGGTCGAATTAGAGAGAGAAGATATCAGAGAGGAGGAAGAGAAGGCCGAAGAGCAGGGACACGGTAGAAGAAGAAGAGGTAAAAAGAAAATAGAAAGAGAGAAAGAAAAAAAAAATTTCAATGAGGGTAAAATAGACATTTTGGCGTGAAATACCACGTCACCAAAATAACGGAACTTTTGACGGAAAGTTGACGGCAAGGACCAATTGGGTAAAATTGTAGAGTTTATGGAGTTTTTAGGTGAAATTGAAAGGTCAGAGACTGAAACGTTGACTCTCTATAAGTATAGGGAGTAAACAATATTTTTTCCTTTTTTTAATTAACAATTTAACCAATCATGAATTGCAGTTAATGTCAAAATTAACCCAAAAAAAAATGTGTATGGGAAATTGTATGTTCTGAAGAAAATCTAAAATTTTCTCTTCAATTTATGGGTAAAATCCTCATATGGTATCCGAATTGTCACGAAATGCACTTTTGGTGCCTACGATTTTTAAAGAGTACATGCATTATCCCTTTGTTAGCCCTATGGTACTTCCGTTCCTTATTCTGTTAAAAATGCCTACTGGCGACCAATTGACACTCGTGTGAGTAAAATGACAAGGGTAAAATAGTCTTTTTATTCACATTTAGAATTATAGTATTTAATATATTGAACATCTATAATTAAAAAATATTTTGACACATAAAAAATAATAATAATACCCAATCCGCTCTTCACTGTTCTCAGGATACTTCGGGCAATTAATTTAAGTACTTTTGTTTGTGTTTAGTTCTTTTTTATAAAAAGTTTAATTTATATGAATTAGGCTCAACTAATGAGATAATTTTTTTTCAAACAATTAATAGAATTAACCAATGGAGGTAGTAGGTAAATTTAGATATTCGCTAAATTCAATTCTAGCTCTTTTTTTTTTTACCTAGTTTAATTTATTTTAATTTAGTTTTATAAAAAGAAGGGTTTAACCAATGGAGGTAGTAGGTAAATCTAGATATTCACTAAATTCAATTCTAGCTCTTTTTTTTTATTTTTTTTACCTAGTTTAATTTATTTTAATTTAGTTTTATAAAAAGAAGGGTTTAACCAATGGAGGTAGTAGGTAAATCTAGATATTCACTAAATTCAATTCTAGCTCTTTTTTTTTTTTTTTTACCTAGTTTAATTTATTTTAATTTAATTTTATAAAAAGAAGGGTTTTTATCATAGGTGGGGTCTGAACTTTCACAGACCGGACAAAATGGTACATGAACTTTCAAAGTGATCAAATAGGTGCCTAGACTTCTAAAACCACATCTGTACATACATGTACATTTGCAAGCATAATTAGCTATAATGGGCCATGCTCATTGTACCGCCAAAGGTACTAATTCCAACCAAAGGAATGACATGCAGACACGCCGCCAGACGGGCGACAACCTCAGCATCGGACCACCTCCAGATCGCCACCGATGCCCCGCCACGCGCCGCGCCAAGATGGCATCAGAAGCTTCTGAAGCTGGGAACTGAAGCATATCAGTCCCACATCGAAAACAAAGACAAGATCAGTCTCTTCCTCACCTATAAAAGGTTCTCTCCTCTCTCCTCATTAATTACGCATTCAATACTTACCTACTGTTACTTTGTCAATATAAATACATTGACTAACTTATGCATCGGAGAGTTGAAGACCGCCCAGCGCGGTCTCCCTCTGACGCCCATTGTATTTTACTTGACAGGTAACGGGAACTACAATACTAACACAAGTATCGATCCGCCCACCGGATCAGCGTTAACTAAGGTCCAGCTACCGCTAGACTTTTAGACATTAACAACATCAATAACGTACTTCCGTCTATTTTCCGTTATCTCTCCGTTAAATGCAGGGGGAAATCAGACATTTCAGAATTCTTTGTTGTTTAATCACTTTTTTTTTTCTTGTTCCTTAATTTTACTTTGTAACAATTGATTACAATTCGGGGCTAATTTTTGAATAACAATAAAAATTATTCAAGAAAACATAATGTTGAAATGTTGTTGGATATTGTTATTATTTATCGGAAGACAATAATTGCAGGTAAAATTTGAAGGAAAGTTTCATATGAATAGTGTTGGGGGGGGGAAGAGTCAACCGTTTTTGGAGGGAAAGTAAGATAGAAAGGAGAGAAATGTGTTTGTCCACATTAGATGAGGTTACGACAGTTATTTTAGTGGTCAATTTGAGTGAAATGTCTGATTTGTTCCTACACTTAATGGAGAGATAACGAAAAACAAACAGAAGTATCTTATTGATGTGGTTTTCGAAGTCCTGGTTGATCACTTTGAAAGTCCAGGTATCAGTCTGTTCGGTCCGTGAAAGTTTAGAGGTAATTGTAAAAAAAGACTAAAAAGAATTGTAAAAAAAATATTAAAAATAAGCTTTTTACGATTTTATCCCTACTTTAATGGAATAATTATCGAAAGTGCTAAAGGAGCTAATAGAGGGAAAGTACATGTATCACTAAATCCCCTAAAAATTTGTAGGTACCAGAAATTGTATTTCGTAATAATACGGGTACCATACAAAGATTTTATCTTTACCTTAATTTATTACACAAATAGCAAGATAGGGAGCTCATTTGCTGTCCTTGCTCCCTTTTCTCTGTTTGGGGGTGATGTATGTAGAAGACCATAAGCTCCAGGGGCGGAATTACATGAAGGCCAAGGAGGGTCCGGACCCCCCCCCCCCCCCCCCCCCAAGTTTTCTAAATTTTTTAATAAACTTTATTAATTTTCTTTAATCACAGCCTATTTGCCCTCAAATGTGGACCCCCCCTTCCCATAATCTACAAAAACGATTTCATTCATAATTCTCTCCTTTTGTGTAATTTGATTTTAATATTAAAATTGTTTCCTTCTTTTTCCGTTAGTATTCTCTAATAAGCTTCATAGCATTTATGTTCTCTTTTATGGTGGTGAATTTCATATGCATAATTTTTTTTAATCAAATCAACTAATTGCACTAGACAAATATCAATAGTATAAACGGTACAATTATATTTTTCTTTCTTTTAAGGAAAAAAATTTATTTGTTGCTTAACAAAGTTTTTTAATTTGGACCCCCGAACCTTAAAATCCTGGTTCCGCCCTGATAAGACCATCGTGTCATACAGTGGCGGGTACCCTTTTGGGTTGAAAAAAAAAAATATATATATATATATATATATATGTTTTAGGGAATCGATATTTGAGAGAGAATTTGCTGTGCTTTCATTGATAATAGGGGTCTGTTTATATAGAGGATTACAAGCCATAGAATCAGAGTTGTACATGGAAACATAATTGTAAAATGAATGGATATTTACTAAGATTCTTCGGGATAATCTCTAAGAGTAACCCTATTACAACTTGCACAAGTAACCTAGAGTTTGGGTTAGACACATATTCTGAATTTACTTGAACACTCCCCCTTGTGTCGCCCAAACATGGTGCTCTTCTTGGTTGCCTTGTCAAAACCTTGCCAAGTAACAAAAACCCTATGGGACAAAAATAACCTCCGTCGAAGGAGAAAAATAGTACAACACACCTTTCACATTTTGAGACCAAACATGTAGACATCTCCCCTTGATGTCTGCATCTCCCCTTGATGACTACGATCATGGAAATTCGAATAACTTCCGCAAACCAAAGTTTGCAACATGTTTCTCGAACGTGGATTTAGGCAATGATTTAGCAAACAAGTCTGCCATATTGTCCTCAGATCGAACCTACTTCGCTCTGATCTTGAGGAGCTTCTATTGTTGCTGATTGTAGAAGAATTTGGATGATATATGCTTGTTATTGTCGCCTTTGATGTAGCATTGTTTCATTTGTTCAATGCAAGCAGCATTATCCTCATAAATGCGTGTAGGCTCATTTGTAGTAGACTTCAAATCATAATTGCTTCGAACATGCGTAATTATGGATCTAAGCCATATACATAGTGATTATGCTTCGAACATGCGTAATTATGCTTCGTAGTTATTTCGTTAAAAAGATCAAACTAACTTTGTTATGTTCTTTGGAGGATTGTGGAGCAACCGTGGAGAAATAGGAGCTCAATTGAGGCAAGTTAAGGCTCGGATGTATAATAGTGATGCAAACGATGAAGATGACCATTTATGCCGTCAGAAACAAGAAGGAAAGCTTGTGGAAAAATTCATGCAAGACAGTTGCTGAGAAGCAGAAAACAGAGTACTAGAGAAGCTGCCTTATTTTCTTCTGTATTGAGAAGCTGTTTTGGAGAACTTTCGAGTGGAATCATGAAGAAAATCGTAGCATTATTTGAATATCACATGTTATACTATAACTACAGGCAAATATTTGGTCCAGAATGATAAAGAAGAAGCCGAAGGCTGTGCTCAAAGTTGGTACCTCGAGAAGACTGTTTCCATCATCTTTTCAGGAAGTTTTTTCAAGGGCTTTTCTACTGCACTTAAAGGATGACATGCATAAAGTTTCCCACCCAGATTTGAATATTAGATGTTTTAAAGCATTTTAAAATCAAGAATCATCCAGAAAGGCGGTGGAATGCATAAGTTATGATGCTACAAAGATGAGCAGAGGATGAGGACAATCTGGAATTTCTGACAAGTCTTACCAGCTAAGCATGTTTGAGCCTTCTTTTGGAGACTTCATGAAGTGTCTTTTGAAAGATTATTGTTTCGACATCAATAAATGATGCTATAGGGTATTGTAGGCCTGAGAACCATACAGAAAGATTGCTACAAAGTCGTTCTACAATCCTATAAATATGACCAAACAATAAGGAAAATCTGGAAATTTCTGACAGATTTGATTTTGAAGACTTTTTAAGGCTGTTTTTGGGCAACGATTTGAGGGGATTTTTAGAATATTTTTGCACAATTTTGAAGGCCAACATCAAAGCTTTTACCTTCCTGAAAATCACGTTCAAATCTGAGATGGAACCTAGTTAAAAGAGGGGCTAAAAAGGCTATCCTAAGTGAGGCAGATTCTTTGTATCTCTTGGCAGATTATGTGTATCTATTGGCAGATTGTTTTGAGGATTCTTGGAGACTCTTTGCTGAGTTGTTAATGAGTTGTACACATTATATAGGAGCTGTGAAGGATATAGAAGTCAAAGATTTCAGTCCAAGAAGAGGAGTTCGTATTGGAGAAGTAAAAACTCAATTTAATTGCAAGAATACCCTTGAACTTGTAACTCCTATATAAAAGGCCTCCTTCCACATTTTTCACCATACATACAAACAGATAGATACACACACCATCTACTATCCTAAATCAGAGACCACACCTCCATACTCTCCCCTCATCATAGTTCACGAAATGCCTACTCCAAGGAGAAGCTGTAGCCACCATCTTCCATCACATCATCTTCCATCATCCTGTCATGCTCTTGCTTTGAAGACGCCTCAAGGTTTCTTGGAGAATATTCAAAGTGAGATCGTGATATCTACTGCCCTCTACTGTTTATTCTTTTTGTACCTTTCGAATTCAATATGTATATGTCTTTGGATTTCCAAACTATGAGCGAGTAATTTTCTTTGTTGAGAACTAGTATGAAACCCTAGTTTGTTAAAACCATATACATGCTCACAATTATATGCATACAAGCTCGACAACAATCACACAAGGATCAAGACTTACCTTCAGCAATCACAGGCATGGATTCCATCTTCTTGCAGCTGCAAACTCGATCACTAGAATATAGCCTTCTGTTACTTACCAACTTGCTTCTCAATGGACAGAACAATATGCAAAACGTGGTGGCAACAGGGACCAATTCATCTTGTTTATATAGGTGACTTAACCCTTAAGAAGCTTCCCGTTAAAGCATTTCTCATCGGATTAGGTTTCCTAGTTAGATTCCTAATGTATCACAATCTTGTAGCCTTTCTTGTAGACTAAGCAATGGATTACTATTCTTAATGAATTGATACACTTCTTCATTAAGTTACTAGTATTGATTTACAGTTTGTATCCATGTTAAACTAGGTTTGACATTTAGCTAATCATCAATTACTTTATGATGATATGTGTTAAGTCCATATTTGATCCAACATAGTTATGTGATGGATTTTTAGCTTTTGAATCTCTTTTTCGATTACAAGGTTTTGTGAATGCTTTGTTTGGTTTTGTTTTATAAAATCTTTTATATGTTTAGATTGATCACCTAAAATTTGAGTATGTAATTGGAGCTAGTTTTAAAGTGCAGTGCGTTCACAATCTTAAAACACTCAAGTAGTAAAGCCTACATGTTAGTGTTGGGTTAAAAATTGCACAAAGTGAAAATGTCACCCAACGTAATTTCACTCATATTTATTAACAGAATAGAGTTTTAATTATTTAGGGTCCGACCCATTCAAGACAGAATGTGTCTCTTAATTACAATCCCTTGTTACAAGGGAACACCCTTTGATTCCATTTATAAAGAAACCAGTGTGTGTTTGTTTGTTTTTGACGCTGCACCCGAATTTTGGAATGGGTTGCCTACATACCCGGGAAGGGATCAAGCCACTCGTAGTTCAAGAGTTCCAATGAGTGGATGACCCATTGGAGGGCTTGGATTTTTGGAATAGGAATAGTGTTTAGAATGCGGTTGCATCTAGATTATTTGATTCCAGATTGCCTACATACCCTTGCGGGATCAAACCACATGTAGTTCCAGCATTTGGGATTGAAATGGGTAAATGACCCATTTATTTTTGGATTTGTGTTTGAGATATTTGTGAGGGTTTAGAGCCCTTGAATTTACTTTTGGGTAACTTAGGAATGATTTGATTTTTCTGGTGTTTGGGTGAATTTGACTGGTGCAGTCAGGAATTCGATTTGAATTTGTGGTTGCATCTAGTGGGTTGCTAGATTGCCTACATACCCTGTGAAGGGATCAAACCATTGTAGTTCAGACTTTTTTGTGGCTTTGAGCTTTCTTGGTTTTGTACCAAAAGGATTTTGATTTTGGGTTTCGAAGCATTTTTTCACGAAACCAATGCTCGGGTATTTACTTTGGACACCCGTAGCGTCGAGTAAACTCTGAGTCGCACTTCTAAATTTTCATCTGAATCCCGGAGACACCCATCAAGCTTTTCTTTTTCTCTTTTGGACACCCAAATTTATTATGGGCAGCTACTAGAAGCTTCTTGGAGGCCCAAAGTGAAACGGAGGCCCAGCTGCTAGGACTTCACGCCAACAAGGAAGATGCTGTTCCATTTTTTGCTTCCTTTCTTTCTTTCTTCTCTTAGCCAAACCCAGACGACCTCAAACAAGGCATACCTTTGCCAATCGATGAAGGACTTTGAGATGGATTTGGAGACGCAACATGACTTGGAGATGGAGACCAGCCTGGGTCTTTGTCAAAACAGAATTTCTCAACCATGGAAGCTTGCCATTGGCTTTATCGCTTCTTAGTGAGAAAAATTGGGTGAGGACCCTCTCCATTTTTTTTTTTGCTTCTAGCTTTGTAATTCAAAGACTCAGGTGCTGACATGCACCCTTTATAGTAAATTTTGACAGGGTATCCACCACTTAGGAGTTTGGTTCTTCACCTTTTGATGTTCGATTTGGCTTCTGCATTTTATTGAACAAATGGTGTGTTTCGAATCGCCGTCAAATTAGTAGCGAAATTCCCGCCTTTGATCACAACTCAGGTATATATGTAAAGCTCCATTTTTCCTGTAATGGATTAACCCCATAACATATATTCGGAGCTTGTTTTTAAGAAGAGATATTAAACTGGACTCCATGCTTTCACCGACAACTCTCCCTCAATTAACTCTCTTTGGTTTTGCTTGTAGGACAGTTCTTGCTGACATAGAGTGATAATGGTTCTTCTTTTGTTTTTCAATTGTGATCAATAAAGGAACATGTTCTTTGTCTCCATTCGACTTTGTTTTCCTTGGCTAGAATACATTTCCAGCAATTGCCTTCATATTTTATATTTGTTTTTCTTTGTGTGCCAATACCTTTTGGAGGAGTTTAAACAAAACAATTCCTTTAGCCAATACGTGGCTTTGCAAGGGATAATATTGTTCATGTTTTGTTAATACGCAAATGCCAAAACTTGTTTTCTTCCAATAACTTGGTCACCACTTTGACATAAAAGCTCTGCATTATATAAATGCAAAGCTTTGCTGCAACTTCATTATATTATTGATTTGATGGAGCAACTTGTAACAGGTCTTGCAGTACTTTTGTTTAGCTCATTTTGTTATGTTGTTGTGCAGGTAGGGCTTCAGTAGTGACCACTGAGAAAGAATATATTTCAAGTTTGCCTTATATTTGGGACAAAAGTTTTGCCTCTGGAAGTAACGGCTTCTATAATTGTTTTGATATGTACAAACAATGCCTTTGGTCTTTGTGAACATGAAGGCATTGCATTTGCACCATCATCTGTCTGATAACGCCACCACCACATGGCTCTTACTTTATCAATTGCTTTTAATTTCACTCATGGCAGCAACAAAGACATGTTTAAATTAGCTTCCCCCTTTTCTTGGACTATCTTCCCCAAGAGGTGATTTTTGTAGTCATCTTTCAATAGGCAGGTTAAACTGCATTGTTGTAGCTTTTTGGTCATATGCTTTCCCTTTTATTTTGAGAGAAAACCCACCAAGCTTGTTTTTGAGATCAAGACAGCAGAGTCAAAGTTTCAGGGACTCTTTTGCTCAGATTTTTTTTAGGACTCAATATGATGACAGCAAGCTGTTTTGACAGGAAAGCTTTATGTTTTTCTTTTTTTCTCCTTGCTGTCGGTGAGGATTGGAAGAGATGGGTGCTTTTAAACTCGGTTTGGCTGACATTCCTTGCAGATTTGTTGCAGGCTTCGGTCAAGGCAATTTTGAGCGGAGCAGTTTTGTGGTGTTGCTGGGACTTTAAAGAACAAGGAACCGCTGCTGGGATTTTAAAGACCAACGGCCATCGCTGGTATTAGGAGGGCCAACAAGAAATAGCAGTTGGGACTTGATAGCTGCTACAATATGAGAAGGCATGCTGCTGGGATTTGAAGGCGCAAGGCCTACAACAGAGGCGCCATTGCGATATGTTCATCAGGACGCTGCCCGGCATGTTCATCGGAGACGCTGCTCCGGCATGTTCATCGGAGACGCTGCTCTGGCATGTTCATCGGGACGCTGTCCGGCATGTTCATCGGGACGCTGCCCGGCATGGTTCATCGGGACGCTGCCCGGCATGGTTCATCGGAGGCGCTGCTCCAGCATGTTTCAAAGAGGAGGTGGAGCTTGTGAACATTCAAAGAGAAGGTGGAGCATGGAAGGAGAGAATCTCAACCTTTGTGGTGTCTTGGATATCTCTCCGAACTTCATCCTCCAAGCTGCTTCTTGCCTTCACTGCTTTTCCACGCTGCTATTCTCCTTTTTTTCCACGCTGGTGTGCTTGCATCCTCCTGTTGTCCTCTTCACGTTGCGGCGTTGGGTCCTCTCCCCCCTTTTGACCTCCTAGGCTCGTTTTATATGAGACCCAAGAGTTGTTGAGGTTGAACTGTTCTCACCTTTTTAATTGTACTTGGACTCGTCCTCTTCTCAAATTACATCTGCCTTGAACTCTTTTTTTATTACTTTGTTGTAGAGTTTTAGTAAAGGTTGAAGTAACTCGGCAGAAAAACTCTAGAATCCTAGAAGTACCATGCCTTTTTCTTATTATTCTTTTCCTGTTTTGGTTTTGCCGAAAACACTCATATTGTTGAAGAGTCCTCATTCAAGATGAACTTGTGCTTTTTTTTTCATTTCAACAGTTAGGTGAAATCAAACAAATAGAATGCATGCTAGGATGGCATTCCTCACTAGTTTTGTACTCTAAAATCAATCTTTCCAAAGAGCTTAATGTGTTTATGTGTAATTAATGAGTTAATTTGATAGGGTAGCGTTCTACACCTTGATTGCATATAAGCAAGCTTAGGATGCAGTGCGTTCACGGTTCTAAGTAATTTTGGGAAAAATAAGGCTTTAGCTTCATTCACATGCCTTAGTAATTGAAGATTAGGTTAAATTGTCTTTCTCTGATCATAACTAGTGGTGGATTATGAAGTTCTCAACGTCCATACATCTGATTTAGAAACCCTAAAAATTGCAAAGTTTTCTTTCTTTTATTATTGTTTGCGTTTTCAAAACCCTAAACCCCCATTTCATTTAGTTTTACGTCAACTTTATTTTCTGTTTTCTTTCTTTAGTTTTTGATAGTTTTGTTCAATTAGCGCAATTTGTGAAAGTATCCTCAATTCCCGGACAGAACGATTTCTGCTTATCCTATACTAACAATTGTCTTTTGCAGGGTAATTTTGTGCGCTTAACTCAAGCGTATCATAACCATGGGAAGTGGCATCCATGGCTCCTTGGCCATGGGAATTGACATCCATGGCATCATGGCCATGGGTGATGCCATCTATGGCGTTGTCAGGGGGGACAGTGGCGGCCCTAGGCCGGCGTTGGACAGCAGCTGTGCCAGAGGCTATGCGGCAGCGGTCACACTTAGTCCGGGAATCAATCTTTGATTCTTGCTTCCTTTCGCTCAAAAGAATGGATGTCCGTGTGAAGTCTTTAGTATACTGATCATCATATCACAACCAGGATGTCCTAGTCAATCATGCCAAAGCCAATATGTGTCTGAATCCAAGAGATTTTCTCTTATCACATTATTGGATTCAATAGGTCGAATTGTAGTGACATAAAGTCCACTAGATTGACACATAAGCTTATCTAAGATGCGCTTTGGTCCCCAATCATTAGAGGTAATGCAAAGGAACTCATTTTTCATTCTCTGTATCAAGGTTCTAAAAAACGCTAGGCGCTAGTCGGGCAGAAGGCCGGGGACTAGTGCCTAGGGGACTAGGTGGTTTTTTATTTTTATTGTTTTTTATTTTTATAACATATAATTATATAAATAAAAATATAAAAGGTATTATAATGTTTGAAAATAGTGAAAATATAGAAAAAATGTTCAACAACAATGAGATAATAAGTTCTTAGAAATAAAAAAAATTGCAAATTTGATTCTTCCAAGCCTAATCCTCAAATTCTTCTTCTCCATATCCCTATAGTACTCCTGTTCATCCGATACAAAATCATTCTCATGAAGTTCTATAATTTCTTGTAGCCTCTAAGTTACTATCCACTCCTGATCCCAATCCCTCTCCAACTATTTCACTAGTAAGATCGGACTCAATATCTTCATCACCACCATCAACAATCCATCCTTGGTCCATAGTAGCTTCACTAGAAAGTAATACATCCACATTCTTTTCTTTCATTCTTCTCTTCTTGTTGATGATCTTGGCATTGAATTGAACATAGACTAAATTGTTTAACCTCATTGTATCTAGTCTATTCCTTTTCTTTGTATGGATCTACATTAAGGAAAAAAATAATATATTATGAGTTTTAATTAGTAAACTACATTACTACTTGCTTATAAACTTATTACAAAAATGCATAACTAAATAAGTACTTACCCCCTCAAAAGCGCTCCAATTTCTCTCACATCCAGATGAACCTGTGGTCAATGAAAGTATCCTTTTAGTCATACTTTGCAATTTTGGTACAAGGTTTCCATAAATATTCGACCACAAAACTACAAAAAAAACATAAACAAAACAACAAAAATTATGAATTAGCCAAACTCCAAAAGCAAAACAAACAAAATAATAACAATTGGCTATATAAAAAATTAAGTTGGTATTTCTTACCCGGATTATAATTGTCATCATTTTGTGCACATCCCACCTTAACCAAAGCTCTTTCAAATCCACCCTCTTTCTTCAAATACTTGTGCAATTCTACATTTGTCACCCAACTTTGAGTTTGAATGTCATCGGGAAAGAATATCTCAACACAAGTGAAGAACCCATCCATGACCACATTATCATTTTCAATGCTTAGATTGGCATATGTGTAGTAAGGGTTCAAGAGGTAGCCTGATAAATGCAATGGACTATCAAGTCTATCACGGGCTTTTCCATCAACAATGTTAAGGATTGGACGATAGTGAGCTTCTTGATCTTTGAATGCCATTTTAATCTCCTCTTTGGCTCTAAGTAGTTCGCCATACACAAAGCCCATTGATAACTTTTTATCCCTATCAACAAGGCGAAGCACCTTGACTAAAGGGGCGAACACCTTCAAGCAAAGACTTACCCCATTCCAAAAAGAAGCACTCAAAGTAATATTCACCACCGCCTTCCCCTTTACACTCTTTGCAAGCATGCTTGCTTTCATTCCATTCATCACTAGGAATCATAGCTCTCAACTCATTCTTCTTCTCCATCAAGCTTTGCAAAGTGAAGAAAGCAGTTGCAAATCTAGTGACCCCCGACCTCACTATATCTCTTTTCTTTGTAAACTTCCTCATCAATGCCAAAGTCTTGTGATGTGCATAAATATAGATGGTGAAGCTCTTTGCCTTCTCAATCACTCCTTTGAATCTAGGTTGGTTGCCAATTCGTTGAAGCATAAGATTCAAGGTGTCAATTGCACATGAAGTCCAAAATATGTTTGGCCTCTTCAACTTCATCAAATCTCCCGCCACCATATTATTTGAAGCATTGTCCGTCACCACTTGAACCACATTTTATGTCCCAACTTCTTCAATGCACTTGTCCACATATTCAAAAATATACGTCCCGGTGTGTGCCTCATCCGATGCTTCCTTAGAAGAAAGAAAAGTTATGCCTTCCGCAAAATTGACACACAAATTCATGATACTTCTTCTTTTCTGGTCGCTCCAAGTATCAGTCATAATAGAGCAATCATTCAAAGCCCACTCTTCTTCTTGCTTCTTCAATGAACTTTTAGGTCTCTCTACCTCTTCCTTCAATAATGGCTCCCTTAATTGGTATTGCTTGGAGGTTGGTAATCCGGGCCAAATTGACCAACCACTTCCACAAACCTCTTGAAGCTATCACTATCAATGGCATGAAAAGGATTCCCGACTTCATACACCCATTTAGCCAAATATTGATGCACACTATGTGTTCTTTGCTTGAAAATTGCATCATTGATATTTTGTTGTCTCAACTTCCTACTTCCATCCATTGAAGAATCCGGATCGATGGGGAATGCAAAACGGTCCATAGGCCCAAGAGTATGCGGCTTTCTTCTTGTCCCTTGACTCGCTTCATTGTCTTCATCTTCTTTAAGAATGACTTATTACCTCACTTATTCTTCATGTGTACTCTTTTGTTTCTTCTTAGTCTTTGCCTCTTCAATAGCATTCTTGCATTTGGCTTTATCCTCATCCGAAGACTTTTTACAAGGAACCACGTTTCCCTTGATGTGGGCAATATGTTGCTTCATTCGATATATCCCACCACTCACTAATTTCCCACACAACTTACACTTCAACCTACCCAGTTTGAAGCATCCGCCAACTCTGCATATATTCTCGTCCAATATCACCCGAACCATGCTTCAATGATCTATCCATCTCCAACATTGCATTAGATGCCGAGGAAGATGTAGTACCTGCCATTGCCCTAAATAAGTAAAAGAGTATTCAACATTCAACTACCATTTCTATATATGCAAATATGTAATTCAGTTTACCAAAACAAAGCATATATAATTCAAGTTCAAAAGTGATTACCTAAAACTCAAAAAGTCCATAACAGAACATAATTAATCTGAGCATACAAGTATACAACTATACAAGTATACAACCTGTCAAGTGTCAATTGATTATAGTCCCATTCACAGAGGCCAAATTCAATTAATCAAGTCCCATGACTCCCATCCAAAACGGCCAAATATTCAATTAAGCAAAATAGAATAGTCCAAACTTAATGTCAACAATCAAAGAATCAGAAACTTAGTCCAAAAGGACCAAAGCAGAACAATGCAAACTTAATGACAGAAACTTCAAACTTAATGTCATCAACTGAACAACAAGACAACAAGACAAGTAGACAACATCGAACAATCAAAGAATGAGAAACTTAAGAAGCAGGGAAACGGAAACCATAAGAAAGTGAGAAATAGGGAGAAACACGAGTCATCAACAACACGAGTCAATCACCCAGCAACTTCATACATTGATTACAATACCCAGCAACCTAACAATAGATTAAAAGACTCATTGAGCTTGAAGAACCCAGAAATCGAACCAAGAATAATGAGGAGTCTTCTGGTTTGCTGGTTGAGTGGCTTGACAGCTTGAGGAGGAGTCGAAGAAGCAAACCAAGAGTGATCACTGGAAAGTGAAAACCCAGAATGAGTTCATGAGATTGTGAGAATCACGATTCCGAATTCGATTGAATCATTGAAATGTTCTAAAATCCAGAAATTCAACTTACTAGAAATTCGTTGTCAAGGCGTTACCGGTGAATCGGACAGTCGGAGAGAGGTTGAGCCGCTGAGAATAGTGCGGTCGAACTGCAGAGAGAGGGAGAGACTAAGAGAAAGAAACCGGAGCAAGGCACCTCCAGTTTAGGTTCAAAACGGCGACTTAGTTTTGGTCTAGATTCCAAAACCCTATCTTCGAGTTGGGACTTTGGGTAAATTGGCTTTTAAGTGTAGAAAAAAAAAGAGGGTGAAACGCCTAATGGCCAACTGCCTAGCTCTCGCCCAGCACTGCCTAGGCGGCCGATTTTCTCCTCAGTGCCTAGCTCACTCGACTAGGCTAAAATCAGAACGGGGTGGAGGTGCCTAGAGCCTAGGCGGCTGTCTAGCCCGATTTTTAGAGCCTTGCTCTATATGCATTTTCACTTGGAATCCGTTGGCTTTGATATCTTTAAAGCTCAATAAGGTTCAATTTGTCTTACATGCGTAGAGAGCTTCTGTGACGTTAATCAAGGTGCCATTTGACAAGGGGAATTGGGCCATTCCATGTCTTTGAACGAATCTTGATGGCCCAACCATCGTAGTCACAGAGGAATATGTAGGCAACATCTCCAAGAATAATTACCTATGGTGGAGAATGGTGTGCGTAGTCGCACTATCCGCAAGACATTGCAGTTCTCCATAATCCATTCCTAAAAGAAAAAGCTCATAATTAAAAAAAAGGAGTCATAATGAAAAGAACTCAACTTTTATTCATAAGCCAAACGGAATTACATCATTGTCTCTTTAGCCAAAGAAAATCTAATCCAATGAACTAGCTAATGCAAAACGATGGCAATCGTATAACTTCTTTCGATAATTCCAAAGCAAATATGACTAGGTGAGTCGGGAGATGCCGGTGAGCAAGGCTCGCTTAAGTACCACTAATCTCAAAATCTTCCTAGACATAACACTTACTTTGGATGAGCCTAGTTTGAAGAAAGACTAAACCATTGACATTTGCTACAAAAATAATATGGTAATTGCCTACATCTCTTGGCAAATATAAAAGACTTAATCAAAATCGCCAGTCTCTTGGCCTTTGAAGTCTTCCACCCTCAGAGCGAGATCGTCATCTTGATCTTCTTGCTCTATGTAATTTGCTTCCCTTGCTTTATGATACGTCTTGTACACGTTTGCAACATTCTGGTGTGCTTTACATGCTTCGGCCCAATGTCTGGACGCTCCACATGGAAGACAAGCATCATTATGGTCAGACTCCGTTGATAGAGGTGGTTTTAGAGCGTGATTTGGATGGCCATTTTCCTTGGTGCCGTCACCACAATGGCTGGAGGCTCTGCCTCTCTCTCTCTTCACACGTTGACCTCCATAATTTCGTGCACACCTATCTTGGCGATTTCCTTCCTCTTTGGGGCAAGAGTATAGACCAGAACGTCCAGAATTATCCCTAGTTTTAGGGTTTCGCTCCGTGCTTCCTCCCTTAGGGGCGCAACTATAGTTAGACTCCATAATAGACTTGGTTCCCACAGGTCTATAGTTATAGTTCTTTACAAGGATATTGTCGTGGTTTTCAGCTACGTTCATGTCACCAATAAGCTCATGAAACCTTGTGATACGTCTTGCATTTATATCAATCCAATAATTCTTAGAAATCATCAATGCAGAGATGGGGAAGGTAGAGAGAGTCTTCTCAACCAACATCGTTTCAGTGATGTTCTTTCCACAGAACTCTATCAAAGACTTGATACGAAGGGCTTCCGAATTGTAGTCAAGTATGGACTTGAAATCACAGAAGTGGAGGCTATACCATCTCACTTCCAAATCAGGAAGCAGAAAGTCACGAACGTTGCCAAATTGCTGCTCGAGTTCTACCCATAGCTTTCTAGGGTCCTCTTCATTGAGGTACTCATTGTAGAGCTCATCATTCATGTGCCTTGTCATAAGAATGATGGCTTTAGCTTGGTTTGCCTCCATAGTAGCTCTATTCGCTTCCAAAGCGGCAGCTTGTGCAGGAGTTAGCACGTTCTGACTTGGCTCTTGGATTGTATCTAAGATCCCTTCATCCATAAGATGCTGGCGCACATCACGTACCCATTTGTGGTATCATGTACCTGTTGTCTTCAGTGGAAGTCCAACTTGTTCAGGTTACTCATCCTGAAAAACAACATTAATTTTTTTGGAGCGAAAAAGGTTACCACAAAAACAATAAAATTTCTGAGCATAGTCGCTTCCAAGAAATTAGGGATTGCTGAGTGTACCCAAGAAATCCGATTCCAAGAGGTATTGGATTAGATCGAAACAATGATGTGCTTGTGGTCAAACATAACTTCTCAACAAACTCTAAGTTTTGAGGACTCTACAAGCTCCAAACTTGGAGTGAGCACGAATCCCCACAATTCAGCTTTTTGTCTCCCCTATGAAGAAGAAAGAGGGGTAGAAGAAGGGAGGTTGCAAATCCCTGAGAATTTTTTTTTAAAAATTATATATGAAAGCAAAAGAGTTGAATAAAAGAAAAAATACCTTTTTTCTCTCTTTGACTTTAAGCAAAAGTGTGGGCCTTCCTCTCCTTTTTTTTTTCTTCTTCTTTTTCTACCTTTAACTGAGGGTGTGGGCCGCATGCCTTCTTTTTTGTCTCTTTCTTTTCTTTTCATCTGACTTGGGCCGCTTTAGCCCCTTTTGCCTTCTTTTTCTCCTTCTGGGCTTGACTAAAGATGTGTGGGCTGCAGGGCTATTTTTTTTCTTTAAGCCGTTCCGAAGCGCTTTTTGGCAGTGGACCTAGCCGCGTCTCCTTCTTTTTTCTTTTGCCTTATGTTGGGCTGGACTAGTGTTGGGGTAGACTGGGCTAGATCTAAAGACGTGCAACAATCTGGGAGTCCCGACGGCTCAAGGACGTGCAATGCTTCTGAAGGCCGGTCCAGCAACTTTCCAGCCAGTTTTGGGCGTTACTTTTTCGGTTCCCGGATTCCGGATTTAGGGCAACGTTTGTGATCAAATTTGACTGTAGAAGACTATCTGGAAAGTTGTGAACAGGGAAAGGATGTGTTTTCTCTTCTAGGAGCCGGTTCGGTACTTTTTCGGCCGGTTCTGGTGACTCTGTCTCCAGTTCTGGGCTCCTGGGATTCGGGGCTTCAAGGTGTGCACTGGGGGTTGATTGGATTTGAGGGCTACAAAATTAGTGTTTCAGGTTTAGGGCTTCGTGCTGATAACATATTTTAGGGAATCTATATTTGGGAGAGAATTTGATGTGCTTTCATTGATAATAGAGGTCTCTTTATATAGAGGGATTACAAGCATATAGATAGAGTTGTACATGGAAACATAATCGTACATTGATTGGATATCTACTAAGATTCGCCGAGATTATCTCTAATACAAACCCTATTACAGCTACAGCAAGTAACCTAGAGTTTGGGCCAGACACATATTCTGGATTTACTTGAACATCTTTTTCTTTTTTCTTTTTTCTATTTGGCACGTCAAGCATGAATTAAACATTATTATTAATAAATCAATTTTTCTCGTGAATGTCGTAACTGATTAAAAAAAAACTGATGGGCAGGACAAAATGCAATCTGTCAAAATTTTTGCAATTAGTGTGGCAAAGTTTAGGGCTAAGATGAAAAATCACGATGTAACTGAGTTTGGGGATTTAGATATGTCATGACTGGTATACAAAATTGAACAAAGGTATAAGCATATCAACTAAACTAAAGGAGATCCAAAACCTCTACATCTAATTAAGCAACCGTTGATATATATAAGATACCATTCCCAGTGTTTTAGTCATTGTTCCACTGGTGGAATAAAGCATTTTGTAGAGTGATGATATGGCTTATTTTTTCAACCCTTTAATCTATGTCTAATGTAGCAAACACAGACAACAATAATAAGAATGTACCATGCAAGGCCAGAACAATCAAAATATTGTCAAACATACAATTGTGAACAATGTTAATCAGTAAAATTTTATGATACCACCAGTACTTTATATTACAACATTATAGTTACTCTGGTTTGATGGAAAAGAAAAGAGAAAATCAAAAAGAGTTTTGAAGTTCTTTGCGCCTACGTAAAAATAAAAGTTTAGGATTTGTGGATGATTGACTTGCCAAATAGGAAAAAAAAAATTGCAAAGGAGGGTAGTTAGGGTAATTTAAAAAAAAAAGGTGTGTGAATAGAGAAAAAGGGTGTGCAAATAGCACCACCCTTTTTTTAATTTTTTTTTTTTAAAGAAAAAAAGTAAAGTTACAAGGTAGAACCTCTATTACAACCTGAAGGATTGCATTTATAACTAAGGGAAGAAAATTACTTTCCCAACATTCTTCTGAGCTTTTAGATTGTCCCAATTGTCTAAAGCATTAGCCGGAAAATTCGTTTCACGAAAGACATGGTTAATCGAGAAGCATTCAGAGTAGCAAGCAATCTTCTTGATGTCTTGAATGATTGCCTTGAGTCTCCAATGAAGACCACATTTGTGTTGGATGCAGTCAGTGATCAACTTGCAGTCTCTTTCCACCATAATTTTCTTGATGTTCTTCTCTTTTGCTTTGATTAGTCATTCTCTTAGAGCAAGTGCTTCAATAATTGGAAAAGAGGTTTTTCCAACACATTTGGCTGGGAACTGAAGAATATCATTCTCAGAAGCTAGGAACTGAAAAATATCAGTCCCACATCGAAAGCAAGGAAGAGGTCAGTCTCTTCCCCACCGATAAAAGGTCCACTCCTCTCTCCTCATTAATTACGCATTTACTACTTACCTAACGTTATTCTGTCAACACAAATACATTGACTGACTTAGGCATCGGAGAAGAGAAGACCGCCAACAGCGGTCTCCCTCTGACGCCCTTTGTATTTCATTTGACAGATAGCGGAAGCAACAAGAATATCACAAGTATCGGTTCGCCCCTCGAACTAGCGTTGACAAGGTTCGGCTACCGCTGAACATTAGACATTAACAATAGGAATGCCTTGTTGATCTCTGATAATGAAGATAGTTGCTAAGGATATTGCTTGATTCACTAAACCATGAAAATTGATTTTGCAACTATCAAATGACGAGGGAAGCCATTAATGATGCCATGCTGGTTTTTGTTCATTCCCCCCCCCCCGAGTTGTGATTCCCGTATAAATTCCAATAGGTAAAAGTAGCATGAACTACTAAGAGGATTTAGTGTAGCATTCCTAAAAATTGAATCATTTATGCTTTTTCAAATTTGCCAGCATAACATGAGTATCTTGGAAAATAAATCTTGATCATAAGGTATTGTTAAACAAATTCCTAAATTTTGTGATAATACCAGCATTCCTATTAATTAGACCTGCAAAACTCCAAATGTTAACGTTAGAGATCTGAGGGTTATCTAGTTAGCTTTAGAGAGAGAGAGTAAGAGAGAGAGAGAGAAGACAAGATGTATAGTGCTTCATCTCCCGCCTTAGCGGGAAACAACGTCCACTTGAAGTGTTGCACTATTGTGGGTTTGGGCCTTGCAGCCCAAAGGGATTACAAAGTATGTAATGGGATGATCTTTCTAAGTGGGAAAATGGGTCCCTTTTATAGCTAAAGGAACCTCTCTCATTTACATTTTCTTCAATGTGGGCCAAAGAGTTCCCATTCTAGTCTTTAGAGGCATGTTGTGAAGGTAACTTGGCAAGGCCGAGAAGGTTGCTTCCTCGCAAGGTCTTGGCCTCTTTCGACTACCACGGGGTAGGTTGTATGTTGGGATTCGGCATGCATATCATGGTTGGGCCCCACCACACCAAATAGCTGTAGTAACATCACAAGAGCCAAAAATATGACTAGCATTTTTATTGTCATTTTTGCATATTATCATTTAGCAAACTAAATCTAGTTAATCGGTCCCTAGTTTTAAGTCTTCCTCTTATGTGAGGGGCAAGTATTTTCATTTAGCAAACATAGTAGGAAAGCTATGTCTTTTGTAATAGTGCTTCGTGATCAAGTTATCTTTCTATTATGTCACTATTATATCAAAGCAAATGTAGTAGTTAGTAAAGCACTCTTTGCTAATCAATTACAAGACATTCATTTGACGCTTATCAGGCTCTATGTCCCGCCCCCTATGATTCTGCAGTTTCATTGACCAAGTTTTAACGGCATGTGCGCCGGCTCTTTTTTTTTTTTTTTTTTTTGGGAAAATGGCATGTACATTACCTGACGTTTCGGCCATTCTGAACTTTTGTACCTCAATTTTGAAAAACTTCATAACGGTACCTGAGGTTCTGACTCAACTGAAGATTGGTACATGAAAACGTTAGCTTCGTTACGAACACTGCCAGCTAACATATTTTGAAGGGTATTTATGTCCCTTTGAATATTTCCTTTCTCTCTTTCCCTCAATCTATTCTTAATGTCTTCTTCTTCTTCTTCTTCCTCCTCTTCTTTCACTGAATCAGATCCAACAACCAAAAGAATGGTGACCACCTAATTTACCACATCAACATAAGAGCGAAGAGTACTCATTTTCACCTTTTCAAGTTCGGCAGTTAAATATGGTAGAAACAAAATGTCAGTTTAGTTGCAATAGTGGATCTTCCAGTAGCAATTCATGTCCTTTGTGTTCATGAAAGAATGAGTCCATTAACTTATGCTACCAACAATTACTAATATAATCTTGTAACGTCCCATATCTTAATTTACCCATTTACTAGTCATTTGTATGGTAAACGACAACTATTTTCACTTTTTACTTTGTTTCGATACTTTTAGTGGCCCTAAAAGTTGACTTTTTGTTCAGGTCAAAATTTTAGAAGATTTCCTTCATGAAAGTTGTAGAGGACATTAAACCAAGCGCATGCATATGTGGTACATAAAAATAGGAGTTCGTATGCAAAAGTTATAAGCAGAAAATGGAAATTACTGTTCATGGTAAGTTGGTATAAATTTGAATTTTTACTGTGGAGCTAGGTAACTCTCATCTCTCTCTCTCTCCGGCGTTTCTTAGACGTTCTACCACCAACAAGCGAGCTACCGACCCCCACAGATGTATCTCCTCCTCCCCTTGAAGCTTGCGTCGGTGGCTTGTGACGATTTGGCCGGAAGATGGAGAACTAACACCGAGAAGCTTATGGTTATTGTAGCAGAAATGGTCAACGCCAGTTTCTCTTGATTCCAGCCACCTCCAGCCATAAACCCAGGTCCATTAGATGTGTATTGAGCCACTCTTCATGCTCTCCAAACCTCTTGCAACGATATGCAGCGTGGGGAAAGAAAGCATAATTGGAAGATTTTACTGTACAATTGGGTTGCTTAATTGTTCGACCACTTCGAGATATTTTCTGACTTTGTCACAGTTGAGAAAGTTGTTAGACTTGTTGAGTAGGTGTTGCTGCTAAAATTTGGTGGCCATCGGAGGTGGTGGTTGGCAGCGCATAGGGCCCACGTGCCGCCACTGTGGGTGGCGCGTTGAGGCGCGTATAGCATGTTTCTGGCTTCGATTTTTGGCTAGTTAAATCTTATAATTGTTGTAGAGGTTGAATAAGTGATTTTGGTGAATTTTGGAGAAGTTTGACATTGATTGTGAATTTCCAAAGTTTGGAGTTTCAGATGTCGATTTGTAGGAATCCAACCTTCGGATTTCCCTTGTTTCCGATATGGAATACTTTAATCGACGGATTGATATTAGTAGTGAAGTTTGGCTTGGATCCGGAAAGAAATGGAGATGTTGGTTTACGTGGGGTTTTCTGGTTTCCTTTTAGAATCGTAATTATTTGTCGAATTGTTGTTTACCAAATATAATTGTATACATGACGAGGTATCGACCCTTCGCTCGACGAGGATCCTTATGCTTAGGTACCACGTTAGCCGTATACTGTGAGTGAACGTTTGATTTTAAATAATGCTTGCAATTATTTTCTGAATTAAGAATTGATTTAAATTATCCTTTTAAATTATTGAGCATATTATCCGAGTTTTTAAATATTGAATTATTTGTTCGATTGGACTTTCAGATTAGAAATTGTTATTCTCGATTTTAAACTCATGATTTGGAATGATTTTCGATGAATTATTTTCCGAGGTGATTTCGGGAATTAAATATTGTTTTCATTCGTCGATTTTGAGTTTCCCAAAGGATCTTCGAAAATGGGATTTTCGTTGGGATTCATGGATTTATGTTTATCTCGCATATTGGTTTATGAATTTGAAAATATTTTGGCGTGCGGGGCCTCGTCCGTGATATATATTATTTTTCTCGTGAGATTTGGGGAAGCTTTATTGGTTTTTCGGTTTTCGCATGATTTTAACCCACCATACCTAGGTCATATTATTTTATTGCTAGCTAGCCTATTATTACTCCCTCTTCTTTACAATTATTTATTTTTGCCCACTCACGTTATCGTTTTTTATCTACTTTCCCCTGGGCCCTTCGATTTCAAACGCCCAGTCTGTAGAGTAGCTGGTTCGGCATAGTAGGATTCGGGGCATAGCATCTGCTGCTGTTGTTTTCATATTGTAGGTTAATTGCTTGACCTACTAGTATTATGAATTCTTTTTCTCTTTTAGATTGCTCTGATAACCTGTGGGACAAATGTTGTAAAGTTTTGGAGTTGCACTTGTTTATTTGGTTTATGTTGTATGGTTCGGTTTTCAATTGTTAATTGTGGACTTGTTGTGGTTTGGGGAGCAGGGCGGCTCCAGAAGAATAAGGATGACTTATTAGATGTGTGAATGTGTTTCTACAGGTTTTGGGTAGTCCATTTTAGGGGTGACTCTGCCGAATTTTTGGTAGAGTTATTCCTAAGGTGGGCCCCACAGGGTCACCTTCGATTTCATGGTGAAATTTGGGGCGGGTCCTCTCAAATCTCCTTCAATATTATATCTCCATTGTAACATCCCAAAAAAATTCCATGGACTCCCTACATTGACAATCCCTTAAACAACAAAAAAAGCTCTAATTTTGACTTCACAGCCATGAAATTGAGATCTCTAAGGCAACACCCTTTTCCAATCTGGGCTTGAATTCATCTCTACAATGATAGGTGGCTTATCATTGTTGCTTGTGCTTCTGGGTTTGTGTGTTAATGGCGAGTCGAGTATGGGCGGCGCTCTTAGCCTCATCCTTCTCCAAGCAAACTTTGCAATTCCCGCCCATGCAGATTGCAACCTGATCTGCCCATATTACCTCCCACAGGATCGTATAGAGCATTTGGCTTCAACTTTTGAGGTGCCTTCTATGAGTAGGCAACCAAAGACTGGTGACTGGTCAGTCTTGAATTCTGGGTTTGCTTTGCATTTCTAGGTTGATTGTTGTTTTATGTGTTGCCGGTTTAGGGTCAATGTTGGATGGACATTCATGTGATCTGGTTTGATGTTGTCATCTCAATACTGCAGAGCTTCAACTTGTGGAATGTGGCAGTTTAACAAAAGGTGAATCAAAGAGTTGTGGTCTAAGGAAGAAGAGAATATGAAGTATGAATAGGTTCTGTGATGCCTCGGAAATTCGTATTTATTTTCTGAGGATTTTCTGGAATCTAAATTGTGGTTATTGGAAGGTTTCGTGGCTCGTGGATGGAGCGGAAGTGTTTCGGACGAATAATAAATTGAAGAATATGGTTTTAGGGGGGTTGCCAAAGGTTGACTTTTTATACATTGGGATTCTCCAAAAACTTCCTTCACGAAAGTCGTAGAGTACGTTGATACGAGTTCGCGGACATGTGGAACGCGAGAATCGGAATTTGTATGAAGAAGTTATGGCCATTGGAAGAAGTTTCCATTTTGGTATAAATAGGGAATTTCCGAAAATAATTTCATGATTTCATATTTCCATTTTCGGAAAGTTCATTTCTCTCCGTTCTCTCTCCTCCGCGCAACACAGACCCGACGGAAACCCGCCGACCCGACCCGACTGGTTCACTTACCTCCGGCTACCTCCGGCGATGGGACAAGCCAAAAACTACTCAGACCAGCGTCGTGCTTTGCAATGTGGTGTTGGTTTGCACGGTGGTTCACCGGGAAGTGGATATCGGAGCAGCTACAGTCGACGCGATCGTGACCCAGTCGAAATTTCACTTTTCCTGCGACGTCTCGGCCGATCCTTCGTGGTTTTGGAATCTCCTCCTCCTCCTCCTGATCATCCTCATACCCACCTTGAAGGACGATTTTACGTGTGGAGTGAAAGATCAAGGTTGAAAATCTGCGTTGCACAACGAATCTGGGGCTCGATCAGACTGCTGCAATTGAATGATCTTGCAAGCTTGATCTAGGACGATCTAGGCCGAACCAGACTTAGCTCCAGGTATGAAAGTTGTTCTATTCTCTGTGATGAACATTTCTGGATGGCTTGATTGTTGTGGTTTTGAGTTTTGGCCAGAGTTGTGGTAGTTGCACCGCTATGTAAGGGAAGTTATGGTGGCCTTCCTGCTATGTAAGGGATAGTTTCTGGTATTATATGAAGGAATGGATGGATTTCAAAACTTTTTAATTAGTGCGGAATTAGTTTAACCATTAAACTACTAACTAAACATAAAATCCATTCTTGTAACCCATGATCTTGGCTTATTGTGAGATGTATATAAACATAGCATGCATAAGAAGGAAGAACAAAGAGGTAGTTTATGTTCTACTCACCCTTGGAGCGTGATCTCAATCCGATCCAAGTGAACCACCAAAGTTCCTCTCCTTGATCTCTCCTTGTGTGTGTTTCCTCCACCTTGAAGCACCTTGGATTAAGAACTCCTTCTTGTACTCCTTCTTGTGCTTGTAATCTTCTCTTTGATGTAACAAGTAAAGCCACAAAAGGATATGGCCTCTAAGGATCTTCACCAGGTGAATCAAGAGATGAAGAAAGATGAAAGAAAAGAAGAAATTATGCAAGTGTTCTTCTTTCCTTTAATTTTGTAATGGACCGAGAGAGAACTCTCTCTCTCTCTCTCTCAAATCTGAAAATAATAGTGTGGAGACACACACTTATTATTATGTCCATGCTTTCACTTTTATATAATAGGAAATAACTCCAATAACTAAAAGAAAAATATTGGCTTTCATAAAGACAATATGTTGGCTGGTCCATACATGTTATTGGGCACTAAAAATGTGTCTTGAGCTTTCATTTAAATCTCATTTAGTGAAGCCCAAGTCCACACCAAAAACCCGACAATCGTTTAGGCCCAATAGGTTCGGTTTTACCCGAAATGTTTAGGCCTAATAGGTTCGGTTTTACCCGAAAATCCTAATTATGTCCAAATAATAAATCTAATTAATTAATTGGTCATAACCAACTCTTGTTTAATCTTCATCATATACAATCTCAAGGATCCACTTATATGGTGTGCGATCTCTTAGGTTCTAATTAACAAGGCAGTGAAGTTTATAGAAACCATTCTATTTTGTTTACGAATCAAAAACTCCATTTTTGATTCTCCCTTGTTATTAGGATTATAAATGTTTATTAATCCTCGGGACTTCACAAGTCATGAGTGACGTCTTGCAGCATATCATGATTACCCTAGTTAATGTAGAATGACAAAGAACCTATTCAATTGGAATTACAATACAATACGGTCCTTCTCTAACACTATGTTCTAAATCACATCATCGGGGTATGGAATTGATATGTCAATCCCCTAATGTGATTTTCATTCTTATGCGATTCTTAGAATGTGATTAGAAACTCCTTTTTAATCTCATTCAATGCTTTGGCCAAAGACTCATTGAATCACATCTTTGAACATACACCTTATTTACTTAAGGATAGAGATTCCTTATTGTACACTCACATGTCTCCATGACCGAATTGATTATACCAATGAACGCATCTATTATATCCATTAAGGGGCACAATATTATTGCATCATCAAGAGATAATCAATTCACTCATAAGACAACTATGGTGTCTCAGGTCAAAGGACTAATTTGTATTATTGCAATTTAGAGTTCAAGTTTGACATGTAAGTAAGACTCCATACAAGAACTCTAATGATCGCGTTCAGTGTACTCTTTAAATTAAGAGCACCCACATACTTGTATTAGTGTCTCCACCCAAATGACAAGGGACATATCATCCTCCATATTGAGCATACATAGTATGTGCTAGTCTTTCCGGATTATCAATGCCCAAGTAATAATCCTATGACTAGGAACCTTTTAGGATAAGAGTGTGAAAGAGTAAAGGTCTCACACATCTAACTCTTTAGATTACTTTCTCTTTAACTCATATTCCTTGGACCTTGTTCAATCAAATATCAAATATAAGCAATGAACAATAAACTTGCCCTTTTGATTAATAATAATTACAATAATAATTACATCAAAATGATTGTTTTAGGACACAATTCCTTCA
>BDJD01005355.1:86116-112423 GCA_002564525.1 Rosa multiflora
ACACAAATGACAAGAGACATATCTTCCTCCATATTGAGCATACATAGTATGTGCTAGTCTTTCCGGATTATCAATGCCCAAGTGATAATCCTATGACTAGGAACCTTTTAGGATAAGAGTGTGAAAGAGTAAAGGTCTCACACATCTAACTCTTTAGATTACTTTCTCTTTAACTCATATTCCTTGGACCTTGTTCAATCAAATATCAAATATAAGCAATGAACAATAAACTTGCCGTTTTGATTAATAATAATTACAATAATAATTACATCAAAATGATTGTTTTAGGACACAATTCCTTCATTATATATCTTCAACTCGTCGATATGAGTGTTTCGATATATAATATGCAATTTTTGGAGATCGTATGATTAAGTTATGATTTTTACAGTTTTGGACCGTTTGATGATTCGATCCATGAGGATTTGAGCGTCCGATCGACTTGTGATTTTGACATATCAATCGTAAAAGTATTCCGGATACATTGGGTGGTCTTGGATGTAGTTTCGCCTCATTTGGCGTCACCTTGGGAAATTTGGTTCGATTTAGGGTTTCGAACGTTATTCCTTGTGATTCGTTGAATGAATCAGAGCTGTAATTCCTTAGGTACGTGACATAGTACTCCTTGGACGGCTATTTTGTGGATTGGCTGTTTTGTTCTGTATTGAAGACGCAGCGGGATTCAAAGGTGAGTAATCTCACAAGGTTCATTAATGAACGGATTACCTTTATCGTTTGGTGAGTAAATCTCACGATATTTGTTATGAGTAGGATTGATATTTGTTATGAGCAGGATTGATATTTGTTATGAGCAGGATCGATATTTGTTATGAGCATGATCGATATTTGTTATGAGCGAGATTACCCTATTATCTTGGAGTTATTAGGTTAACTACGACTATAGTTGGTATTAGTGGTATTCCTAAGTGAATGACTACATATACATATATATTTATGTGAAGTATATATGTATTGATGAATCTTTGTGATGATTGCTATGTGAAGTTTGTGTAGGAATATTTGTGTAATGAATCGATGACATCAGTATGATGAATCTTTGTAATGATTGTCATGTAATGCTTGTGTAGGAATATTTGTGTATTGAATCGAAGACATCAGTATGATGAATCTTTGTGATGATTGTCATGTAAAGCTTGTGTAGAAATATCTGTATAGCTTGTGTAGGAAGATTAGTAGGATGATTGATATCTGTATGATAACTAGCCATGAATCTATGTGATGATCGCTATCCGTGTGATGACTAGCGATATCTGCGTAAATCTATGTGATGACCAGCAATATCTATGTGATGATTAGTAGGATGATTTCTATATGCGTGATGACAGGCAAAATCTATGTGATGATCAGCTGGACAATTGCTATCTATGTGATGATCCTTGAAATCTATGTGAAGATCAGTAGGATGATCAATATCTGCGTGATGATTGGTGAAATCTGTGCGATGATCAGTGTGATGACTGCTCGGTAACGGAGTTGAATTGTTATTAAGTTAATAAAGATCGAGAGGACTGCTGTGATGGTTGGGGCTACCTACAGACGTCAGAGTGTGGGACTTTGATGACTACTTTGACTTGAATTGCTTGACTTAATGTGACCTCCTGAACTAAATTATATGCAGTGGTTACTATGAATTGTTTTGCTTGTTTTGATATATGATTGCCTTGTTTCTTCTTGATTGTATTGATTGGTGGTTTGATTTATATTAAGAGCCATAGTGGTGATGAATTGTACTCTGTGGTGAGGATAGGAAGGTGATTCATTGTTTTTCACCTTGATGTCATGTTGATGACAAAAAGCTCCTAGGGGGGGAAGGGAATGAGTGTGATTTGGAATTCGCCGTAGTGCGTTAGGATGGCGTCAAACATTGCTTGAGGAAGTCTTGTTTGACAGAAATTTGTGTAATTGGATGCTTGGATTTAGGTTCTGAGCATGAGGCTTTAGTCACCAGTTGACTTATGTAAGCACAATATGGAAGGATATGGAATGGATGGCCATAGGTGTGAGATATGTGCATATCGTGTTTAGGTTTAGGTGACTTGAAAATGTGTTTCACTTTGTGATTTTGAGTTTACTCATACGGGCTTGCAAAAGCTTACCGGGTTTTGTTGTGTGGGAGTACACTATTCAAACGGTGTAGGGGTTAATCTTGCAAGTCAGGATAATCGTGGCTGAAGCGGTGTCGGCATCCTTGCAGCTTTACGGTAGCAAGCCATTTTTGTGACTTTACCGTTGATAAGGACTTCCGTTGTATAGTTATTCTGAGCAGCCTTTACATTTTATTTTGTTGTTGACAATTTAATTCGTAAGCTTATATAATATATGACTCTATGGAGCAGGTCAATATTGACATAGTGGGTTCAAGGCATCAATATGTACTTGGGTTAAAAGGGAAAAAGTTTCTAGGTATTTTGTATTGATGGCTGAACATTCACGCATATGTAATTATGGGATTATATAACGGTTTTCATGTGTGTAAAATCAAGGGCGTGACAGGTTCGTGATTAATTTGAGAGAAAATTGCAGAGAGTGTGTGAAAAGGAGAAAGAAAAGAAAAAAATATAACACTATAGAGTTAAATTACCCGTATACCTTTCAAGTTATATCAATTTGTTAACGCCGTAACGGAGTTAACGTCTCCATGTACCAATCTTCGGTCGGGGTCACTACCTCAGGTACCGTTGTGAAGTTTTTCAAAATTGAGGTACGAAAGTTTAGAATGGCCTAAACGTCAAATACCTTACCGGTCATTTTCCCTATTTTCATTGTGCAAACAAGGTGATGTATGTGTTTGATACTTTGATTAGAAGATAAGCCTAATTGACTATTAGTTTGTATTGTTCAGGATTTTTCTTTGACCTTGATCTGTTACTTTTATGCCAATAATTTTCCTACTATCGATTTAAATGTCAAGTATAGAATATGAAAGTAGGATCTCCTGCAGAGGACCTATGACCCTAATCGTAGATGTTTCTGATTTAAAAGTCTATTTAAGTGTCAATTATAGAAAATGAAAGTAGGGTCTCCTATAGAGGACTTATGGAACTAATCGCAAATCTTTCTGATTTAAAAGTTGATTGAGATTGAGAACAAATAAAAATAAGTGAACAATACTAAAATGCTTAAGAGAGAATCAATACAGAAACATAAGTCAGCACATGATTGATTTTGGAACTTTCATAACATCTAGGGGGAGAGCGAGAGTGAAACCTTAGTCTTACGGCTGTTTCACGCCAAGTCCAGTGTCAACACATGGTGGTTGACGAGTTGTGGCTGCTCTGGTTTTAGGTTTGTCGATGGTTGCAGGGTGTGTTTTGCGAAGGGAGGTATGCGTGTCTCCAGTGAATCGGCGACCGGCAAAGCAGCGGCATCAGAGTGCTTCAATTAGTTGGGGTTGACATCAAGTTGTGAAGGTCGATTCCTAGCAGGCGATAGCGTAGCATTCATGGTCAGTAGTGCAGAGGATGCAGTTTTGATTCTGATTGGTAGGGTCTACTACTGCCGATTTTGGTCTTGGATTGAGTTGTTGATCTACGTTTGCAAAGGCAGCAAATTTACTTGCACGTTCTCGGCACTTGATGGGTTGCTGGCAGGGCCGGCTGCTGAACAGATTATTGGCGACGACAGCGGTGATGGAGTGGCCAAGGGCTTTTGCCCAATTTACTTGGGTTTGGGCTGGGGTCTTTGGGCCTTGGCTTAGAACGGGTTGTTGGGCCCTATTTTGTGGGGTTGTAAGGAAAGGTGCCTTGCCACCCTCACTTGTCACTTAGTGGTAAGGGTGGGCCTGGCCTAAGAGGTGGGTCTTCATGGGGATTTGGGTCTGTACATACATGTACATTTGCAAGCATAATTAGCTATAATGGGCCATGCTCATTGTACCGCTAAAAGTACTAATTCCAACCAAAGGAATGACATGCAGACACACCGCCAGACGGGCTACAACCTCAGCATCGGACCACCTCCAGATCGCCACTGACGCGCCGCCACGCGCCGCGCCAAGATGGCATCAGAAGCTTCTGAAACTGAGAACTGAAGCATATCAGTCCCACATCGAAAACAAAGACAAGATCAGTCTCTTCCTCACCTATAAAAGGTTCTCTCCTCTCTCCTCATTAATGACGCATTCAATACTTACCTACTGTTACTTTGTCAACGTAAATACATTGACTAACTTAGGCATTGGAGAGTCGAAGACCGCCCAGCGCGGTCTCCCTCTGACGCCCGTTGTATTTTACTTGACAGGTAACGGGAACTACAACGTTAGCACAAGTATCGATCCGCCCACCGGATCAGCGTTAACTAAGGTCCGGCTACCGCCAGACTTTCAGACATTAACAGGGTCAGTATATGGTCCAGGACCAATCGTTTTGGATCATAACTTCTGCAGGAATTGATAATTATCTGGAATAAGATTGGCGTTCAAGCGGCTTATGGATAAAGAGTTGATACCATAATTGTTGGCTCAAAAGTGACTTTTTATTGGTACCACAATTGCGCGATTGGCTAATGGAAGTGTTGATACACGAAAAATCACACGACGAATAGATATGTCATCACAACATAAACTAGCATAAACACGCAATTTGGATAAAATTCTATAATTTTATAGAATTTTATATCCATCTCTTGACTTTAACTGGCCAAGTAAACGCACCCTAGATGTGGACCCGAGCCACATCCACGCATCTTTGGGGCTTGCAAAAGTGGGTATGGTATGGAAGGTTATGGAAACACATAACGCTCGTCTATTGATTTAGAGTCACTACTACAATAAATTAATCAGACGATGGTGGATTTGTTTTGTGTTATGACCAGCCTCACTGTGGTCTGAACGAGTGTTGTGTGATTGAAAAATCACACAACGGTGATTTCTCTGTTGTGCAATATTCATTTTCTCAACAGATTTTTGTTTCTGTTGTGCGAATTCTGTGCAGGCATGTGCCTGGCTAGCATGTGCGGAGATACCTCGGCATTGACTTGGCCATTCAGACAACAAAAAATGAAATTTTGTTGTTGTCTGAGATTCATAACACACAATAGTTGTGACTTTCTTTGTTGTGTAAGATGAATAAGACACAACAGCTATATTGTTTATTTGTTGTCTGAGATTCATAACACACAACATATATAAATTTTTCTTTGTTGTCTGAGATAAGTAACATACAACCACAATCAAATGATATCACTTGTCTGTTGATTCATTCAGACAACAGAGATAATTTTATTTCTGTTGTGTGTTATGAATCTCACACAACAGAATTTTGTTATTTTCTGTTGTTGGTTGTTAGTTCACACAACAACTCTATTTGGTTAACTGTGGTGTGAATATTGTAATCAAATTTGCTAACATTCAGTAACTGTTGTAGAAGAAGCCATAATTTTGAACTCTTTTACAATCATACAACACATTATTTTGCATTAATTTTCCAAAAAAAATGCTCAATATATTACCATATAAACAATGCTATAATCCATATAATTTAAGTACCATTATTCAAACATCTATACATTCAAGTAACTAGATAATGTACCAAACAAGAGCATTCCTAGCTAGTTATACATGAATCAAAAACATTCATATTCTCAATGCCTCTTAGCCTTCAACTGCCTTTGGCTTCAATAAAACTTGGAAGGACCTGCTCCAATTTCTTTATACTTTCTGCATATTTAGGATCATCAGGAATGTGATCAACTTCCTTCATTGCACACAAGGCCCTAGTTTCTCTGCAATATATTTAGAAGAAGTAATTAGCAGAAGAAATGCTTTAAGGAAACACCAAATTAGCTAGACAGATACTAAGGAAACAATTATCCACAGTTATAAATGCTTTAAACTCATAAATAAAAGCATGAGTACAGCGGACCATCTAATTTAGTGGACCTTAGACTACTATGATCTATGATAATAACATGAGCCTAAATAACGACAGGGCGCGCAACTGCAGTAACAATGGAGAAATATTTGCTCATGTTTAGAGAGCAGAACCTAAGAATACACTAGCATTAAATATTCATAAACTAGGCACCATTCAGAAGTTTCTCAAGTAATTTGTTGCATGCTCCACTGAGAATATTCATAATCTGACCACCATTTAGCTCCACCTTAGGAGGCGGAGGCTCCTGATCATCACCCTTATCTTTGACCAAGTCCAACTCCTCAAATCAAAAACCTAAATTGTAATTCAAATTATCAAATCAGTGACAACGGGACACTACATATACAAATATATATAGAGAACATTAAGTTGGAACATAGACCTTTAACCAAAAATTTGAACATATACAAATATATATATATAGCTGTCGATACAAACCACAATTTGTTGTCAATCCTTCAGTAACTAACATGGAAACAAAAGCTCCCAATCACCAAAATGTGCTTAAAACTTGACCATCTAGGTACCGAGACAAAGCTAGACTCTCTATTCTAATACTGCAATGCGCACAAATATACTCACTATCTTAAAACACAAAAAACACTTGCAAAGTCTGTAACAAATGTGCATTGCTCACAGCTCAAAAAGCCAACAAAAAAAAAAGAAGAAGAAAAAAGTGGCATTCCTGATTTTCATATCAGTAACTGTATCAAGAGGACATTCCATTTTCACTCTTTCTCTTTCACGCTAGTCAATTTTCACTCTTTCTCTTTCACGCTAGTCACTCTTTCTCTTTCACGCTTGACCTCTATTTTACTAATGTATATACCTATAAAAGAGCTTTTAGGTATGAGACTGAAGAAAAAATCATATATAGAGAAGAGGACGGGACACTCGCAAAGAACTTTATTCACTAAAGAAAAAATCACATATAGAGCAAACAAAGGAAAGTATGAGACTTTATCACGCACTCAACAACAGAAAGCCCAAGAGAGAAAGTATAGATACCAGATACCATAAAAATCAGTGAATTCTTACAATGATATATTCTTATTATATATGAAAAAAAAAATTATATATGTATATACAGATCCTATCCAGAGTGGAGCTCCGCTTTGAAAATTAACGTGTGAAATTCGAGTTTTGGGTCAATTTTCGGTCACATATCCATATCTTGACCATTCAGTTTTTAGGTACTAGTGTATAGATTATCTCTGCAAATTTTCAGCCAAAAGGATGATCGTTAAGGTATTGATAACTGCCTTAAAGCTAGTACGGTTCAAGTTGACAAATTCAGTCCGTCCATTGGTTTAAGCGAGTTTGGCTGAAAATTCAGTCCGTCCTTAACGATCATCAATTTGGCTGAAAATTTTCAGAGATGATCTATACACTGGTACCTAAAAACTGAACGGCCGAGATGTGGATATGCGACCGAAAAGTTACCCAATTCTCAAACTTCACACGTTAATTTCAAAGTGGAGCTCCACTCTGGATAGGATCTGTGTATATATATATATATATATAACTCTTACAAAGAGTTCTTTGACTCAGCGAAATAGATAGAGACATAGAGCAACATATCTGTACATACTGCATACTAAAATAGTTTACCTTCTGTTTAACTCTAATTGTGACATTTTCTCATGTGTAATGCACATATGAATGTCAGAGAAGTTATTTATTAAAGCAGAGCAAATATTGCTGTAGAACTGCCGATAAGCACATAGATTACATGTATGGTGTCGCCAAGGTTCTTGGAATAGATGCGAGTGACAATATATGGGATTATATGCTCATGAACTTGATGTTTAATTTATTTCCATGATTTCAATGAACAGATAAGTTTGATATTACTTTCACAAGAGTTGTGGTTTGCATTTCATAAGGTTCATTACTTTGCACTAACAAATTCTATTTGACCAATATTAGGGAGGGTGTCATTGGTAGCTAAGAAATGTGAGAAAGTGGACAGATAACTATTAAGTTGCTGGGTTTACATACTGCTAGTATTTAGTTGAGTTTTGGAACATGTGCTTTGTGCCGAATTATTGGCTAAAGATTTCTAGAGTTTGATTTTTGATTTATTGCATATCTGTGTGGGAGGGTTTTTTTTTTTTTTTTAACTATGCTTTACAGTTCCTATAATCACCAAGCAGCACCTCTGCTTTCCTTTGGTATTTATTTGCATATGTTTAGAAAAGAACCTTTTTGTAACATCTTGTGCATTCTTAATTTCAGCTTCTAGAAAAATTGTATAAGGAGAGATGGAATCCTGAGGATGGGGTAGGCAGCATTATTACATCTTCACAATCCTACTGAATTAGTGCTTGGAAGCTTCCAAAGCTAGACTCCAAACGACCTTAAGAGCAGCAGAGCCTGCAAAGCTAGACTTCTTGATTAAATTTCTAGATGTATATTGCTAGGAGAGTACTATTAGATGTACTTCTTTTGTGGATAAAAGATTACCTTTGCACAATCCATTTTGGTGCATGATGTGGATTATAACAATTAATTCTTCTATCTATTGATCAGTTACTGTTAATTTGGTCATTTTTGATTTCGCTTCCAGCATATATAATGCATTGAATCATTCTTTTAGTACAACAATAACTACACAAAGCTGTCATATGTACACTATTTACAATAGCCTTAAAATTAAAACTGTCGTTTGAATGCAAAACAGATCACGGATGCTATGAAAAAACTGTTGTGTGAATAATAGTCACACAACGGTTATAAAAAAAAAGACTTCTGAATCACATCACACAACGGGTTTTTAAGTTGCCCGTTGTCTGAGTAATGTTCACACAATAGTTAATGCTGTCGACAGCCTATCGACATGCTGTCGACATGGATGCCGATTTCTTCAGACGACGGTTCTCTAAATCATGTTTTATCAGACGGCAGCGAGATATACGACAGTCAGCTCTGTATCAGACGATAGTTTTTAGCCGTCGTCTGATTCAATTTTTGTACTAGTGACATCTTCAAGCCATGTGGTCTCTTAATGCCTTCAGGTTTCCTAGCCTCCGGATTCCTGTGTTGACTGGGATTCCTAGTCAGACTAGGAAAACTTAATTTCTTCATTTCAGCTCATTTCTGCATCCCTTGTGCCTTGCCTTTGTCATCTCCATTGTCTCACATCCTTCATGTGTCTTTAAGCTCATTTCCTTGTCATTTATTTCAATGTACATAGAAAATAGAAACTAAATTAAAAATGATTAAGTAAAGGAAATAACTAAGAAAAATATGAGGAAATAATTATTAAAACGTCGCATAAAAACGCTCCTATCAATGGACTGCGCACTAATGGCTAGAAGCAACTCGACGGAACCCAAGAATGGTGATGAGTTACCTTTGGGATAAAAGAAAGGAAATGTCTGGAAGCCGTGAGCAGTAAAATACGGACTGAAATTGAATTGCCTGATGTCATCCAAGACAACAGGCCTAAATGCACCCTTCTTGACTTTTCTTCTGAACCATCTACAGCACAATGGGAATCCTACTAGATTGAAATCTCTTTTGCCCCCCTAAAGCTGGTGAAGGGGCTCAGGGGTTACAGGTTCCACGGCCAAGCCTTTGAATCTCTTCCATACGAACACTTGAAGGAAGAACCTAGATACTAAAGAATCAATGCCATACTGCCCCGCACCTTCTTTATCATCCCTTGAAATCTGATGAAGCTTCCTATATAGATGACTAAGGAAGAGAGGAGCAAGCAGGAAGCAAGTACCAGCTGCTAGCATAATAGCCAATGGGAAGATTTGTTGCTACACATTCTCATAGGGAAAATCTGCAAAAATAAATCTACTCAAACAGTAAGCAAACATAGCTTCCACTTGGCAACCAGAATCAAAACCTGCACTATGCTTAAAATTGCCTCCATCCATTGAGCCCCAAAAGTGTCTCACCCACTTGCAAAAACAGAACACTTCTTTGGAATTATAAGCACCCTTTTCGATAACCTGTAGCTTCTTCTTCTGCACCCTATCCAGCTCTATCTTGAACGGATTACCATCCCTAACGATCGGGGTTCTCATAATGTTGCAAACATCTTCCAGAGAAGGTGTAAATTTTCCCTAAGAACAGACAAATGTGTGGGTCTCAGGACTCCATCTCCACACCACATGACGAAGGAAAATGTCCTCTTTGTAAACTTCACAAAAGCCAAAAATCAACAGTGGAATTTTTACTCCAGCTCCGATAAAGGCCTCTTCAAGTTCTTCCTGTTGTACCTCAAAGCTAACCAATTCCGGCCAACCTGCAGTGGTCCTCGCAGGATACCGAAAACAGATAGGCATTGCGAGGTACTCTCCTCTCTCAATAAGCAACCTGGATATGGACTTGGGAGGAACAAAGTGCCCAAAAAATTCACGAGATGCCTCCTCTGAGCTACCTTCACAATTCCCTGCGGTGCAAGTAGGAATGAGACCATCTTCCAGTGTGAAGTGGTGGTCACGAAGTTCAATAGGCTGAGAAGACTCAGCTCTTGAGCCATTGCAAACAAAAGAAAAAAAAATGTGACACCTGTGAGCAATAGCGATTGGTTCTCTAGTACATGGTAGCTCCTATCCAACAGTAGCAAGCAGGCAGAATGTCAAGCATAATCATACATTTATAAAGCATGCAACACCATGCGAAAATATGTCACATCACTATAATATATTGTGGTAAATTCATCATTGGTGCATCGCTTTCAAGCTAATTATAACAGCCAAGCAAACACAGCCCCACACACCGATGGATGCAACTGTTCTACCCAATAAAAAAATAATATATAGATACATATATATATATATATATATATATATATAGAACAATAACAACAAGTCGTGCAAAGCGATGAACAATCCAAAGTTTACATATATATATATATATATATATATATATATAGTGCAAAGCGATGAACAATCCAAAGTTTACATATATATATATATATGTAAAAGTAAAATTGAGATTGGAATTGGTCTACTCATTTCATTTCATAGTCCCTTTATATAGGGAAAGAATTACAAAGGAAATATCAATTACATTAATGATACTAAATGCTGATTGATCCGTAATTGCACTGATTGATGGTAATCACTGATTCCATAATTCCCTCTCCGAGAGTTGCTTTGACGAAGGCACACAATATGTTTTTCCTTTAACACTCCCCCTTGTGCCATGTCAAAGACGAAATGGTGCATGAGTTGTTGCCTCACTCAAAACCTTGCCAAGTAACAATAAAAACCCTGTGGGACAAAAAATACACCTTGGTCAAAGGAAAAGAGCACAACGCACCTTTTACATTTGAGGATGACATGTGTGTGTTAGACTCCCCCTGACGTCTACACCTCCCCCTGATCTTTACATTAATCATGGGAGCTTGGAAAGTCTTCGCATTCCTATGTTTTTCACATGTTTCTCAAATGTAGTCTTAGGCAGTGATTTAGTGAACAAATCTACCACATTCTCCTCAAACCTTACTTGATTCACTTGATTCACTTGAATCTTGAGGAGGGTCTGTTGTTGCTAATAATAGGAAAACTTTGGCGATATGTGTTTTGTATTATCATCCTTGATATATCCTAGCTTCATCTGTTTGATGCAAGCTGCATTATCTTCATAAATGCAAGTAGACTCTTTAGTGGTAGAATTCAAACCACTGGTCCCTCGAATATGTGTGATGATAGCTCTTAACCATACACACTCACGAACCGCCTCATGTAGAGCAATGATCTCTGAGTGGTTCGAGGAGGTAACCACAAGGGTTTGCTTGGTTGATTTCCAAGATATCGCCATGTTCCCAAAGGTAAATACATAACCAATTTAGGAACGACCTTTATGTGGGTCAGAGAGGTACCCAATATCAACAAAACCAACCAAAACGTCATTTGGTGTTTCGGTGTAGTGAGTGGCGCTTTCGCCATCAACATTTCCTTTAGGGATTGCAGTTCCATCTACGGTCCCTCTTGTCTCTCTGTAGGGAAAGAACAGTCCCAAGTCAATGGTTCCTTTTAGGTATCGAAAAATGTTCTTGATACCATTCCAGTGATGCTGCGTTGGCGCTGAGCTAGCTAACAAGTTCACTGAGAATGCAATGTCTGGTCGAGTACATTGGGCCAAGTACAATAATGCGTCTATTGCACTTAGATAGGGAATTTCAGCTCCTAACACCTCCTTGTCATCTTCCTTTGGAAGAAATGGATCTTTCCTTGCATCCAAACTTCGACCGATCATGGGAGTGCTAGCAGGGTGTGCTTTGTCCATGTTAAATCGCCTGAGCATCTTTTGGACATACGCAGACTGGTGGATTAGTATTCCACAAACTTGGTGTTGTAGTTCAAGGACTAGATAGAATCGAGTTTTCCCAAGATCCTTCATCTCAAATTCGGATTTAAGTAGCTCGCGATTTCTCTTATTTCATCAAGAGTACCTATTATGTTCATATCATCGACATATACTGCTACAATTGCAAATCCGGAACTTGTTTTCTTTATGAATACGCAAGGGCATAATTCATCGTTTTTATATCCCTTCCCAATCAAGTAGTCACTTAGACGGGTATACCACATCCGTCTGGATTGTTTCAATCCGTAAAGTGAGCTTTTCAACCTAATTGCAAACGCACTCCGTGGTTTAGAGTCACTTGACTCGGGTAATGTAAGTCCATAAGGCACTTTCATATATATCTATGAATCTAGATCCCCATAGAGATATGCAATAACCACATCCATGAGCTGCAATTCCAATCCTTCGGAAACTACTAAGCTAACTAAGTAGCGGACCATTATAACGTCCATTACGGTAGAGTATGTCTCCTCGTAGTCAATTGCAGGGCGTTGTGAGAAACCTTGCGCCACAAGGCGAGCCTTGTACCTCAAGACTTCATTCTTCTCATTACGCTTTCTGACAAAGACCCATTTATGTCCTACAGGCTTTACACTTGGTGGGGTTAGCACTACCGGACCAAATACCAGTCTCTTTGTTAGAGAATCTAATTCTACCTGGATTGCTTCTTTCCATTTAGGCCAATATGCTCTTTGTTGACATCTGCAATAGAGCGTGGTTCAATATCATCGTGCTCTATGATTTCTTAAGCAACAGTGTATGCAAATACATCATCAATGTGTATAGAAGATCTTTCTATTAACTCATCCACACTCTCGTAGTCTATTGAGATTTATTTGTTCTCTGGAATCATTTCAAACATCGAAGCGTCCTCTAGTATTGATTCATGGACATAACTATAATCAGAGACAATCTCATGAGAGGGATTCTCTACATTGATGATTAATGGATTGGTTTGTGCCTTACTCGCCCTCTTCTTCATTGGGTGAGTGTCAATCGAACCAAGTGGCCTCCCCCTCTTCCTTTGTGGAGCCACGGCCTCAACCACACCTCCACTAAGTGTGGTTGCAGTGCCTCTATCTGCGGCACCGTGCCCCTTGTTGGGGACTTCTAACCTTGCAGGCACATTTGCAGCTGGTATATGTGATCTCATCACTTTTGCGATATCAGTAAATAAATCAGGCATTGAATCTGCTATGTTCTAAAGATCGATTATTCTTTTCACTTCACTTTCACATTGTGAAGTGTGGGGATCAAAATGAGACAGAGTGGGGACAAACCACGACAATTCCTATCGTTCCCTTGGAAAATCCTTTTTCCTATCTCCCCCTAACGACGGGAAGACTATCTCATCAAAGTGACATTCCGCAAATCTAGCAGTAAAGAGATCGCCTGTCAACGGTTCCAAATAGTAGATAATTGTTGAGGATTCATATCCAACATAAATACTTAACCATCTCTGGGGACCCATTTTGATGCGCTGTGGGGGCGCAATAGGCATATATACTGCGCAACCAAATATGCGTAAGTGTGAAATTTCAGGCTCATATCCAGTTACCAACTGGTACGCAGAAAATGGTTGGCTAGTAGTGGGTCTGAAACGAATAAGTAAAGCTGCGTGCAATATTGCATAACCCCATGCAGATATAGGCAGGTTAGTGCGCATAACTAATGCCCTAGCCACCATCTGTAGCCTGTGCATGGTGGTTTCTGCGAGACCATTTTGTGTATGCACATGGGGTACAGGATGCTCAACCTCGATCCTAATAGAAATGCAATATTCATCAAATGCTTTTGATTCAAACTCTCTAGCGTTATCAAGCCTTATAGACTTGATAGGGTGATCAGGGTGGTGAGCCCTTAAACGTATAATCTGTGCTAGGAGTTTTGCAGCATTTCTTGTGGACAATAAAATGACATGTGACCAGATTGTCGAAGCATCCACCAGAACCATAAAGTACTTGAATGGTCCGCATTCTGGATGGATGGGTCCACAGACATCTCTTTGTATCCTTTGTAAGAATGGAATGTTTTGTTTTGTATCTTTAGCATAGGAAGGTCTCAATCCTGTTTTTGCTAAAGAGCAGGCTTTACAAAACGAGTTATGTGCCTTTGAAATAATCAATGAGGCATAATGGGAGGTAGTGCTTCTGGTACTTCAGAAAGCAATGACTGCATTTGAGCAGTACTAGGACCGACACCTTGCAGTATGACGGATTTTTCTTCCACTTTATTTTTCACTTGAAAGAAGGGATGTCCATATGAGTTCTTTAAAATACGGATCATCATGTCACGACCTTGGTGCCCTAGGCGGTCATGCCAAAGCCTGTATGAGTCAGTCTCCCACATTTCATTGTTGATGACAGCATAGGATTCAATTATCTAAATCGTAGTGAGGTACAGTCCACTAGATTGACTCATAAGTTGCTCTAAAATGTGTTTCCTTCCACATTCATTAGAGTTAATATCAAGGTATTCAGTTCCATTCTCACAGTGTGTTTCTACTGAATAACCGTTGGCACAAATATCTTTGAAAATTAATAAGGTTCGATTAGCTCTTGGTCCATACAGAGCATGTCTCATTTTCTTTAGAGTATTTCTATTTAGGTAGAATGTTTCATTCTAATTTTTCTTTTTTCTAGATGTATTGTTTTACATCTTTATAGTACTATTTCGAACCATGTAAATATGTGTTGTAAATAAATTTGAATAAATTCAATGCTTCAAAATAAAATTCAAAATTTATTAATATGCCAACGATAATCAAATCAAGGTCTTGTTCAGAAATCTAATTCATCAAACCATTCTTTAAGACCAAGCAATAGTCTAATTAAAAATGAGGCATTATGCCTTCATATAAGTCTTTGGAAAATAAATAAAGCAGATCAATCAAAGTCTAAAGCATCCATTGACGAAGCAAGTTCCTTGTTGTAATTGAAGTCTGCAATAGTGAGGTTGACATCTGGGTCATGACCTTCTTCTTCCATATAGTGAGCCTCTTGTTCTTTAGACTCCATATACCTCTTGTAAGTGGCCGCAACTATGTAGCTTGCTTGGCAGTTCTTGTACCAATGCCCAATGACTCCACACCTATAGCATGGTTCATTGCCAACTCTATTCTGTTTGACTGAATAGTTCTTAGGTTCCCTTTGCACCTTGTTTCCATGACCACTAGGGCCAGCACCACCATCTATGCTCCATACATTGGGAGGGCCTCCACAGCCCATACCACTACCCCCACGTCCCTTGCCACGTGGTGCATTGTTACCACGTGGGTAGGGATCAGCACGTCCAACCACCTTTGCATTGGAGTTCTTTCCACCTTTCACTTTGCCATAATTAGCCTTGGGAATTTTCTTTGTCCCAACCGGCCTGACATTATTGTTTAAAAGAACCTTATTATGCCTCTCAGCCACTTGCAGCAGGTTGATCAGCTTATTGAATGTTGTGATTCTTTTGTTGTCATACTCCATCCTATACTGGTTCGCTAGTATAATTGCTGAAGTAGGAAAAATAGAAAGAGTCTTCTGGATCATATCATCTTCTGTTAGTTACTTTCCACAGAAATTTAGACGTGCCTTGAGGCGCAACATATCCTTGTTGAAGTCATTTACCCTTTTATAGTCAAGCAAGCGGATTTCATTCCACTGAATGGTTAGTTCTGGGAGAAAGGAGTCATGAATGTTCCCAAAACATCCCTTAAGGGCATCCCACAGTTCTTTGGGTGTCTTTAACTGAAGGTACTCCCAGCGTAGGCTAGGATCAATATGTCGCCTCAGAAACATTAAGGCATTTGCTTTCACCTTATTAGATAGTTCATCATCTTTGGGGTCGGTAATGGTGACAGTATAGTCTTTTGCCACAAAAACAGTTTCTACATCGGAAACCCAACGGTGGTACTCAAGTCCGTCTGAGTTTAAAATGTCAAATTCATGTTGAGTTGGATCAGCCATCTACATAAATAAGAGAGAAGAAATAAATTACGCAGTCATAAAGACATCCACTTGAATTATTTTCCAAACATATGAATTAGAACGTGTAAAAGTAAAATTGAAATTTGAATTGGTCTACTCATTTCATTTCATAGTCCCTTTATATAGGGATAGAATTACAACGGAAATATCAATTACATTAATGATACTAAATGCTTATTGATCCGTAATTGCGCTGATTCATGGTAATCACTGATTCCTTGATTCCCTCTCCGTCAGTTGCTTTGACGAAGGCACACAATATGTTTTTCCTTTAACAATATATATATATATATATATATATATAGAACAATAACAACAAGTCGTGCAAAGCCATGAGCAATCCAAAGCAAAGAACAAATCACAATACACAAAAAAATGAATAACGGCTGTCCAGCAATGCACAAAGACAAACGAAGATGTGACATGTTCATGCTTTGCTCAAAATTGATATATCCCAATAAGTCAGCCCATGCATTAAAAAAAACAAAACACAGAAAGAGAAAAACCAGATGGACAAACAACAAAATGCTATTCTTGGTCAACTCCAAGCATGCACATGCCTATTCCAAGCTAAAGCCGCATATCTACCTTTTCCTCTTCATAGTTCCTACCTCAAACACATGCACAATGCGCATACATATATGCACACAAAAAGAGAAATAAAATAATAAAGAGGGGAGAGTTAGCTACAGTGATTCTTGTTAGCTTAAAGAGAAAAAGTCTGAAGAAGAAGAAAAATGCAGAGAAAATAGAAGTTGTGCTACTATATTGATCGAACTAAGTAAAGGGACAAGACAACAAGCTTATACAATTTTGGACATATGGTGTAGACAGTAGACCTACTAATTTAGTAAAAGTGAGATAGAAGGTTGGATACTAGCTGCTAGATCTTCACTACTGACCTGTTTGAATTGTTCCATCATACCTTCATTTTCTTCATCAAATTCATCAGGCTCATACCCAATATCTAAAGTCTACAAATCAGTGTCTCCTAAAAACATCAAAGTCAACCCTTTCCCCAAAAGTATGTTTCTAACTAAATACCATCATCACTAAATTGGCTCGTCGATGAAAGCTCAGGGCTTGAATAGGGGGAGCCCAAAACAGAATTGGATATAGATTGTATTGCAACGAAATCCTTTTCTCGCCGAAACCTATCTTCATTTGAGACCTAAACAGCCAATTTAACACCACCACACATGAAGGCATCAAGCGATTCCGAAACCAACATATAGCAGCAGGCTCCTTAATGAAATCCTCCTTATAAAGGGTGAGAACTCCTAGTGCAGTAGCCAAAACATCCCTAATGGAATTACTCGGCTCATTTTTATCTATGGTAGATGATGCATATTTTTGATGTGAATCAAGAATAAGCCTCATAAACATCCTTCTATTCGATAAACTAAGTCCGAAAAGAAAAAAAAATGCCACACAACCAAGCAGCTCGCCAAGTCAATATGATCAAATAGCAAGGGCAAAAGCATAAATGAAATCGATTCAAAGTCATAACGGGAAGTATATTGAGCATAGACAAAAAAAAACAAAAAACAAAACAGAGTAGATCATCGCAGAAGCAGTTTGAATGCAGGCCACAGCAAAGGCAAAGATCGGTTCGATATCAACATTCACTCCGGGCACCACAAGACATCTCAAAAACCCATAACTCATCTACATGCATAAGCCATTCAACATGGAAGAGCAAGAATTACCCAATTCAACAAGTCCCAAGGATTCAAGATTACCTGAGATGAGAAGAATCATGCAATCAACTCCACGAATTAGAAGAAGTGTGAGATTCCAGACAACCCCTTGCAGTAGAAGAAGCAATTACGATTCCCCGCAGTAGAAGACGAAAAATCTTAGGGTTTTGAAGGAGAAGGAGGGAATACCTTAAATCCCAAAATTTAGTGGGGTTCAAGAATCTCTAGAATTTTCAGAAGGCCCAAGCTCGGAGTATCAAGTGGGATGCGAAAGACTCAAGCAGGAAGTCAACCCTCCTCAAGTAGGAAGAAGACGCAAAACTCCTAAGCTCTCACATGCTATTATTCAAAAGAAGAAAAGAAGAGAAAGGAAAAGAAAAGAAGAGAAAAAAAAAAAAAAAGGATGGGCCTCTCATGCTGACTTACCCTAGAAAATATGAATTGGGCTAATTTTCCTCATATTTTTGATTATTGAATATACGCATTTATATGCGTGTAATTATATCTAAAACACTATAAATAAGCAAATTCCCATATCAATTAATATCAAATTAATCCATTTTTATTTATGTTGTAGAAAATAAGAGGAATTGCGGAAACCACAAAAAATGGTGCGAAATTGAAGCAATTTGAAGTTTCCGAAAAAAAGACAAAAAGTCAACTGGTTGACCACCGGATCAACCTAGTCAACTTGGCCTGATAGCATGAAGTCCAAGGCCCAAGACCAAAGAAGCACAAGTGAAGACCCAAGCCTATGTGTATTACATCTTTGTATACAAATTTCAAATTCAAAATGAATGTAATGACAATAATAATAGTGGACCACACCTCACAGTCTCACACACATTACAAATGTGGATGAGATACTTATTTGTGTTTACACTAGGCACACACTCACTTACGCTTTTACCCTCATTTTTTCTTTTTATTTTCCAAAATGTTTTCTAATCTTCCAATTCTCTACATTTTTATTAGGTTGTTTTAGTCTTTTCATTTTACCAATTTTCTACTTGTTTTTGAGCCCTTGGATCTAGCGTACAAGTCCAATCTTGACCCTTGAACCTAAGGGGGTATTTAAGCACCTTTGTACACACATTTCACAAGCTTAAGACCCATTTTTCTACACCCTAGGCCTTTTGGCCGAATTTGGGACTTCTCTCCTCTCATCTTCCTCCATTTTCCATACTTTCTTTAGTTTTATTTTAGGGATTTGAAGGAATACTCACCCAAATCTTCAAAGATTCATCAAAGGCTTCTACTTCTACAAGATTCAAGACTTGGGTAATTGTGGGAGTTGTAATTCAGGGATAGTCATGCTAGCTTTCTAGCTATTTGTGGCTACCCTTGTTTTCTCCTACACTTCTCTACTCTTTTATCTTCAAATTTTGTAATTTTGATGTCTATGATTATGGGTTGTGAGTAATTTTTTTGTTGGGAGTTAGGGTTGTGTACCATAGCCCAAATTTGATGTAATGAATGCTTAATTTAATTTATATATGGAATTTATTAATTATTGGATGCTTGTGTTTTGTGATAATTGATTAGAATGCACGCTTAGAAATTGTCAACTCTTATGTATGTGTTTTAATAAGTCTAGATTAAAATTTAGGGGATGACATCCTTAGATTTTAGGGCTAGAACCTCGATTTAATATTCATGGGAAGTACAAGCATGGTTCACTACATGATTAGCTTGATCGCAATTATGGTGAGCTTGGCCTAATTCCTTGAACTCTAGGCCTTTTGATGTGAATTAGTGACCCTTGAACCGGCTCTAATTCATGTCAAGTGAGTTCCTACGGCCCTTGAACCGGAGCAGGAATATCATGAAAGGGAATTTCGACCCTTGAGCCTTGAAAAGCCTTGGGTACAGCTTCTACCATCTTTAATGAATTGCATGTAAATTAAATTAGCATCTAGAGCATTGAATTAGGGTTCTGATTCATCACTAGCTACCAATCCCCTATTTATATTCATTTCTTAGTTTTCTTTTCTTTATTTAATTTAGTTGTTAATTAAAGTCTCCATTTAAATTCTTGCACTCTAGTTATTAGAAATGCAAATTACATTTTTGGTGACACTTTCTACTTCATTGTAAATAGTCATCACTAGGCTAATAGCTTTGATTAGGCTTCGGTACGAATCAAAGCCGAGCATTTCTAAGGCTTGGTGCCTTAGATTAGTATTTTTATTCATTCTATGTTCCTTTGTTTGCTTAGAGACTTTAGTTCTTACTACCCAAGGATTGTGAGTTAGCCACTAATGGGGTGGTACGATAACTTTGGGCATAATACTTCCCTATCTTGACAATGATACGTACGCTTGCGTAAATGTGTATCTAAGTCAATTATGCTGCCCATTTCATGTTTCAAGCAGCCCACATAATCAAGGGGACCAATGTTGATACTCGAAAAATCACACGACGAATTATAATGTCGTCACAACATAAACTAGCATAAGCACGCAATTTGGATAAAATTCTATAAAGTTAGAGAATTTTATATCCATCTCTCAACTTTAACCCGCCAAGCAAACGCACCCTATGTGGACCCAAGCCACATCCACGCATCTTTGGGGCTTGCAGAAGTGGGTATGGTGTGGAAGGTTACGAAAACACATAACGCTCGTCTATTGATTTAGAGTCATCGGTGGTCTCGGTCTTGGGCCTGAAATCCAAGTCCGGTAACTTAAATCCATAGCGAATTGGTGAATATGAGATTTGGGCCAACCTCTTTCCCTCAAAACTCAAAGCCCAAAGAAAGCCCAAAACCTAAAGCAAATAAGATAGCCCAGGCCTTCCTCATCTTTCTTCTAGCTTCGTTTCCTTTCCTCGCAGCTGCTAAATACACTACTCAATCCAAAGATCCAGGAGAAATATCGATCCCTCCTGTTAGTTAGCAAGGAGGAAACTTTCCGACTGGTAGATAGATATCCCCTTCTCCCTTAAACGAGGAGCTTACAACTCCCAAACTTTCCCGTGAACCTCGTTCTAGGTTTTGTGCCACTGGAACTGTTTCTGTTGCAACCTCTATCCACGACTGCAATGACCTTCTCCTTTTCCCAAGGCTTCATCTCTCAAGTAAGCCCTCATTTCCCAGATTTTAGGGCAAAAATCTTATACGAGATGAAGGAAAAGTATTTTACCCATAAAATTAAAGGCTCTGAGCGGCCACAACACCCCTCCAATTGATCCAATAAAAGGAAAGATTTGGAAGTGAAATGATCATCGAGCAATGTAGATACCTCTCACTAGCATGACTAATTAGTTATCTCACCAAGCATAAGTAACACCTTCTTAGGGGGCCTACAAGCCATGGTGGGGCCCAACCACAACATGCATGCCGTAGCCCGACATACAACCTACGCTTGGTAGTCGGAAGCAGCCAAGGCCTCACCAGGAAGCAACCTTCCTGGCCTTGCCAAGTTACCTTCACAACATGCCTTTGAAGACTAGAAAAGGGAACTCTTTGTCCCACATTGAAGAAAATGTAAATGAGAGGGGTTCCCTTACCTATAAAAGGGACCCCTCCTCCTACTTAAACTCCATCCCATTAGAGCAAGTTCACCCGTTGAGCTTTACCGGTCAACACTATTCCCTATTTTTTTGTCTTGTATTTCCACTATTGAGCTTGACCAGTCAGATACTATTCACAAAATGTCACGACTAGTCAATTTTTTAGTCGAGTTCTTGACTAAAAACTTGACTAGTTGTGACATTTTGTGAACAGTATCTGACTGATCAAGCTCAGTAGTGGATACAAAGCAAAAAAGCAGTGAATAGTCTTGACCGGTCAAGCTCAACTGGTGGACTTGCTCTTACAACACACTTTGTAATCCCTTTGGACCGCAAGGCCCAACACACATAGTTAAATATTTCAAGTGGACGTAATCTCCCGCTAAGGCGAGAGACGAACCACTGTACTTCTTGTGCCTCACTTTTTCTTTCTCTGACGAACCACTATACTTCTTATGTCTCACTCTTTCTCTCTCTGACGAACCACTATACTTCTTGTGTCTCACTCTTTCTCTCTCTTTCTTTTACGTTAACTAGAGCATTCGCTTCTATCATTAACATTGGCGCTGTCTGTGGGAAACCGATACAAAGGCTTTGTCACTTAACATTGAGTTAAGTCCTCCTAACGGAGCTCAAAATAATTTTTCTTTGATTTATATAATTGATATTCTTAGCGGCGACTTGTGCCATCTGCCAAGTCAACGCCGAGTAGGGATGGTCTACTCCTGTCAACGCCCATAGGAAAAGTCAACGTTGCACTACCTAAATATATATATATATATATATATATATATATATCTTTGGCAACCCGTCCTAGTCAACTTTGCTTGCTGCTCCAGCGTCAACACACACAAGAAGGTACTTGGCGGTGACAAAAATATATATATATATATATATATATTTTGGTGTCAATTTACTTTGGAGACCCAGAAGTATGCTTTGGGCATCTGGTCTCTTCCTTGGCTAATTGCACCGCCACGAGCCTCTGCCAAAGCTTTGATTACTCTTGATCCACCAAGGACAGACCGCTAGCGCAATCAAAGCACCGCCAGCAGCGAACACATCGATGACGAGCTCCTCCTCACCGCCGAAGAAGCCCCGTAAGCGGTAAAGCAACTTTGCTTCTCATCTCCCAACACCGCTAGGCAAAGCTTCACCGCTGGCTCAAACCACAACTAGCCAAAAGCTTCTCCGCTAACCATCATTATCGCTAACCAAAAGCTTCACAGACAAGCTTTGCTGACCAAAAGCTTCGCGCACAAACTCTGCTGACCAAAAGCTTCGCGTACAAACTCTGCCTACCAAGAGCACTACTAACAAGATCCGCTGACCAAAAGGATTGCTAGCCAGAGCTCCGTTAGGAGCCACCACTGACCAAAGCTGCTTCGGCTAGCTATCCTTTGCTAGCCATACACCACTAGCACACCAACGTGCCAGCGGCACCAGCGGACTCCATTCGGCCATATGTCACCAAGCGTCCCTTCCTTCGTCGAGCTATCACTGCTGAGATTCACCGCTGGGAGGCCTCCGCCAGCCGTAAACCGCTGACCAAAGCTGCACGGAGAAAGCACTGCTGGCCAAAGCTCCGCTAGGAGCCACCGCTGACCAAAGCTTCTTTCACTAGCCAACCACCGCCGGTCAACCACCTCCAAGCCTCACTCACTCATTGCACCTAACAACATTGACCAATACCGCAATCACCACTGGTCATACACCGCTTCAGTCCTCTTGGCCAAGCTTTAATTAGTGGCGGAGCTCCAATCCCTACCGGAGTTTCAACTTTCTAGGCAGAGTTTCAACTTCCTCTTCAAACCCAGAAAACTACTTTGGGCACCCATCCAATCCTGTAGTCCCTCCTTGCTGCTGGTTTCAGAACTGACGACCCCATGATTTCGATTTCTTGGTGCATCTCCTCACCTAAACATTGGTCAGAGATGGAGCTCAAAGTCTCTTTCTGAAAAGCTGGAAAACAAATGAGTTTTCTTTCGGTGCTGCAAAGCTAAACTGCTAAAGCATATATATGCCAATTATAATCGTCCAAAGCATATATAATATATTCCCATTGCTTGCTACACTCCATGACCAAGCATATATAATATAATATATTCTCATTGCATGCTACACGTCCCTGACCAAGCATATATAATATATTCTCATTGCCTGCAAAAGTTGGTGGCTTACTGTATTCAACACATGTGATAAGCCTTACATACACATGCCATGCATTTAAAATTAGCAGCTTATGATGCATCGCTGTACATGCATATGTATACATATTATAAGCCCATCTGTTAGGCATACTAGTACCCTGGTAAGTCTATGTCTCCATGACAAATGCATATCCAGTTGTATTCACATTATACATCATTAGCTATGCCTATAAGCCTACTGCTTATAATACTTCCAGACATTGGTACATGGCTATGCTGTCAAGCACATATCAGACACACCGAAATGTACAAATGTGCATACGGCAATTGTTAAAAGCATGACTATTAAACATAGCCATTATGTCATACATGTACTACGCACACAACCCCATCACTATTAAACAACATGGATATATATATATATATATATTGAAGTTATTTATCATCAACCACTACTTTGCTTATACATTTTGCTTACAATTTTATCCAAGTACATAAGCAAATTATTAAGTGTTGATTTTACAAATCCACACATTAATCATTTATTTGTTTCAAGGAAATTCAACTATTTCTATTGAGCATTCAATTAATTGCAAAGGATCCTTCAACACAAAGAGTCGATGTACATTATCGGAACACCATATCCGCCTTAGCAATGGAGAGTCATGCTTGGACAACTCCAACATGATTTGGGTACTTCTATCAATTCCAACCCTAACTGGCTCCAAATCGGTATAATATAAGTAACTATATCTTATCTTTTACGCTCTTGCAATTAGAGTCATTGTCATGTCTTTACATACTTTTACTACTTTTAAAAGCATGCCTACAACATTTCTTAGATTTGGCAACACTTTCTAAGCCTTACATGCTAGATATGCCATGCTTCAAATAATGATCTCAATGATCCTTAAGCATGCCTACAAAAATACAAAATGTTATTAGCTACTTTACTACAAGTACATGCTATACACATATGCCTTGCTTCTATTTAGTTACAACCCAATTAAATAAACATGTGACACTAACCTAAACAAGCTATACCACTGTTATTTGTTGTTCATACAATTAACACACTTTACATGTGTTACGTCCCGAACCTAAATTTACTGATTTACTAATCATTAGGACGGTAAACGACATTTACTATCACTTTTACTGTCGTTTCAGTACTTTTAAGGGGCCCTAAAATATGATTTTTTGTTCGGGTAAAAATTGGAGAAAATGTTCTTCATGGAAGTTGTAGAGGACGTTAAACCGAGCGCGTGCATATGTGGTACGTAAAAATCGGAGTTCATATACGAAAGTTATGGCCAAAATACTAAAGTTACTGAGGTTGGGTTTGTTGAGTAGATGGTGATGCCAAATTTTGGTGGCCATTGGAGGTGGTTGCCGCCGGCGCTTGGGGCCCACGCGCTGCCACTGATGGTGGCGCATGGAGGCGTGTAGGGCAGTGTTTTAATTCCTGTTTTTAGCCCATTAAATCCTATAAATTGTGTAGAGCTTGTATGTGAAGTTTGGTAAATTTTGGAGAAACTTGAAATTAATTATGAATTTTTGAAGTTTAGGGTTTCGATTATCGAATTACGAGAATCCGACCGTCGGATATCTCTCTGTTCTGCCTTGGAACCTTTAAATTAATGAATTGATATTAGTGGTATAATTTGGGCTGTATTCGAGGAGAATGGGAGATCACCATGCCAAAAAACCCTTCAGACGACAGACTTTGACTGTCGTCTGATATGAAGAAAATCTGTCGTCTATTAAGCTGATATCTGATTGGTGTTCAGACGACAGTCAATGCCCGACGTCAGAAATTCACTCAGACGACAGACACCTAAAAAAAATCTGTCGTCTGAATGTGCTTAAATATGCACAAATTGTAAGTATATGTGGTTAGATATGAAATTGAACGACAGTCAAATGTTGTTGTTGTCAAACTCTAGCAACAGACTTTACAAAAAATCTCTTGTCTGTTTTAATGTGAGACGACAATAAAATGTCGTCTGATGTGTAGAATTGTAAAGTTTATTTGTTACATCTGTCGTGTAAAATGATTTTACACAACAATAATCTGTTGTGTGAATAACACTATGACTACAAACTCTTATCTTAGTCTGTGGATTCTGGTTGTTTCAAACAACAGAATTTTGCTTGAATTCTGTTGTTGGATGTTCAGTTGTTTTCCTTTTTATGTTGTGTGATTTGGTTTACAACCACAAAATTTGGCTTCAATGTGCTGTTCTTTTCTTAATAAAGCAACATACATTCTAAAACCTGGAAACCACAGTAATGTAGCATACATTCATCAGAACCTGAAAATATAAACCAAAATATACCATTCATATAGAAAGTGGAAATCGCTTTGTACCATATATTCATCAAAAACCTGGAAACCACTAACATAATATCCATTGATAAACACTGCAAAAACTGTACTACCACTTCAAGCAGCCACCAAACTACATCAATTGTTCCAAATATTCAACAAAGTAAAATCGATCTAGCCAGAAGTAGCCTCTTTAACGAATCCATGAAGTGAATGGTTTCTTCATCCAGATTCACAACAGCCAACGTCCAATGACCACTGTTCACAATAGAAATAAGTCTAGCTCTCATTCAACTGGTTGAGACAGAGCATAATGATATGCCTTATGTCTTCTTCTCTGAACTTTATCATCAACACTCTGCCTTTTGAACACATGCAACAGTTTGAAATATGTTTATAGCTACTATAAGATTG
>BDJD01005355.1:113955-126229 GCA_002564525.1 Rosa multiflora
AGGGGATTCTCTTATATGTTCCAATCTAAATTCTTTTCTCTGGGCTTTACATTCTTTTCTTCATCATTGTCTTTTCTTGGTAACCAAAACTTGCAATAGTTGAAATAAAACAAGTTTAAGTTCTACAAATGGAATTGAAAACTTACTGCCCCCAGATTCCAATACCAATGCAAAAACATCCACAGTAGTCTTGGGGAAAGTTTCCAATATTATTGCACCCTCCAAAGCTTTATGAAGCATAGAAGAAAATTCTTTGTGGTCCGATCCCTAAGAGTAGGGAGTCTCAGCATTAGTCATAAGAATTTCACTGACCAACAACGCTAAGAAAAGAAGATGGCAAAATGCATACACTCATATACCTGTCCACGAGCTGGAGTGCCAAAAGTTTGTATGGCCGACATTGCAATTCAACAGGCTTATATCACTGTACATCACTGCCTTCTTACTCTCTCTTGGCCCAAATCTAAACATATCAAGAAAAGTAAGATTGAAATCACATTTCACGTATCTATTTGCATCTTGAATCAATACCTTTGAAATATCAAGTAAAAACAATCATACCTTTGAAATATCAAGATTGAAATCACATTTCACATATCTATTTGCAGCTCCTTCTTTGATTTTAGAGACAAATATCATACCTTTGAAAGGAAATTCGAACATAACCCAGGCAAAAGATAATCCCGTATCCCAATTCGAACATAACCCACCAAACAAAAATCAAATTTGAAAGGAAATTTCCAATTAAAACCCTAAAACCCAATCCAACAGAAACCCTAAATTGATTAACAGTTAATCAAAGGGCTTACCCAACAATAGGGATTGAGACCGATGAAATATTCTCAATTGCAACACCAACACGAAGCATGAGAGGGATTGAGATGGTTTGGCTGGTTTCGATCTATGGTTTGAAAAAGTAATTGAGATGGGTTATGTGTTTCACAGAGATGGGGGATGAGGTTCTTTTGTATTTGTCGAAGCGAGATGGGGATGGTGGGCTGAGGTTTTCTGGGTTTTCAGGTTTGATTGGAGGAGAGTTCGGATTTGGCAAGAAATTTGGGTTGTGGGTGCGGGTTTTCAGTTTTGCGCGAGGGAGAGGGGAGAAAATTGGTTTGAGGACGCTGTGCAGAAGAGAGAAGTTTGGTTTGAGTTTTCAAATTGTTAAATTTATCGGGGAGGGATAGTTTCACTAGTTGTGCCAAAAAAATATAAGTTGGAACACAATCAAGACTTCAACAATCCCCATTTATTAGACAACAGTTTTCTGTTGTCTAAACACGACCCCTATTCTCAAAACTAACTTACCATTGTATATCATAGTACTCAGACAACAGATTTTTATTATTCTGTCGTTAAAAAAAATCAGACAACAGAACACAATCATTCTGTTGTCTGAGCTCTGTCGTCTGATGAGTTTATTGGCATAGTGGATGTAATTATGAGGAATTGATTTTAGGAATCGTATTAAATTGTTGAATAATTATTCATGAAATATAATGGTGTACAGGATGACGAACTGAGCTATTGCCCGATGACGGAACTCGAATGCATGATCGTCAGAATAGTACCGTGAGTGGACTTTTGTTTTAAATAATGATGCATGCGTTTATTTTCTTGAATTAATGCTTTATTTAATTAACATATTACTTTCCGAGCATATGAATTTGATTTCGATTTATCTCGTGGATTTACTTTCAATAATGATTTTCATGAAGTATTTATGATTTATACAGGTTGTGAATTACGGATATTAATTTGTTATGCTCGGATTCGAATTTATAATTGATGTTGATTTTCGACTAATTATTTCCAAGGTGATTTCCGGAATTATGCTATTTATATTATATTTATATTCGTTGATTTGGGATTTTTAAGAGATTTTCGAAATGAGATTTCGATGGAGTTAGTCTTCATATTTATTTATTTATCGACTTTCGGTTTTGGCATTGGGAATGCCTAGATGATGATTCTTGGAATTGGTTTTGTTTCGATTTATGGAGATTATGTTTTATTTTTATTTATCTCCTCTTTATTTTTGAACTTGAGATTATCTTGGCGTGTGGGACACGTCATTGGAAATTCTTGTGCGAGTGATGGGGAAGCCTTATGTATTTATGGATTTATATGGTTATGGATTACCCTTTCGCCATACTTTGGGTGACTATTATCATTGCTAGCATTGATCTTCCGCCTTTGTGGCGAGGGGATTGGATCACCGAAGCCCTCCGCCTTTGTGGCGCTGGTGACTGTCTCTGTGACAGTAATTCTGAAGCCCAGTATCCTATCGCTACACTTAGTGGCGTAAGGGTATATTACGGGAGTAATGGGAGTACTTTAGCCTGGGACGCTATCACCCGAGCCTGGGAGGCTCATTCGTATGGCTATCATCTTCCCCTACTCATTGTATTATTGCTGGGCTAGCGGGGTCTAGTCCGATTTTCACTGCAGCCAGCGGGGCTGGTCTTATTTCTTTTCTTGAGAAACGAGATTTCTGTTTTTCATTATAATTTTTGAATGTTGTGACTAGCAAGGCTAGTCAGTGTATCGTTTTGAAATTCTTGGTTTTAAAGCTAAATGTGTTTTCTTATTGCTGCATGCATCGGGTTTTTAAAGAAATAAACGTGGGAAAGTATGAAATCTTTTCTTTTTATTTTTGTCCACTCACGCTAACGTTTTTACGTACTTTTCCCTGGGCCCTTCGGTTTTCAAATGCCCAGTTTGCAGGCGAAATTAGATGAGGTCGGGCGTACATGGAGTCAAGGCATAGCCAACAACATTGCTTCTGCGTACTCATTCTATTTCTGTGATCTTTGTTACCTATTGGAATAGTATTGCTCTGATAACCTGTGAAATTAATCTTATAATGTGGGTTGAGACTGTTATTTGTGAAATTGGAGTTGTGGTTTGGGGAGTAAGTGGCTCCAGGAGGATAAGGATGAGTTAATTTAGGGGTGTAAATTTTCTTTCTACATGTTTTGGGTAGTTCATTTTAGGGGAAGTTCTGCAAAATATTTGAAAGAATTTCTTCTAAGGTCGACCCCGCAGGGCCACTTCGGATTTCAGGGTGAAATCCGGGGCGGGTCCTGTCTACATGTACTCTATATGTAAATATATTGGCTAGCCTTCGGGCACCATAATTTGTCAAACTCTCCCCACAGGAAAGAGACCTAAACTGGTCTAAGACTCCACGAGTCTATAGTCCACGACCAACCGCCAAGCGGTAAGGCAACGACTCATAATGACAATGACCGTTACGTGGCATTGCAGACAAGATTTTCTCCTCCGGGAAAGAGTAAAGAGACCGGTTAACGCAGCCCACGGCAGCCATTGATCTGGCAGTTAACCCCCAATGCTTGGGTATCAAAGATTAGGTTCGCTACCTAACGCCCACTGCTTTAATGCAGCTCCCCTCATCAAACAATTTTCCGACCATACGGAGGTCTATATCCAGGAGTGGGGGACTCCTTGGAGGGCCTAGCAGGGGCCCACCCAAAAGGGTATAAGTGTTCGCTCCGACCAATTCTAGATGGACGACGCACTTGCACTAATTATGCTCACAATAAGGCACAAAGCCACGCTTTGGTATCAACCCCGTAAGAAAACCCTCCTTGACTGGGGAACTTCGGGGACTTGTACATACAGCCCAGCATAATTAGCAATAGTCACGCACATGACTCAGGGCATCACCTTCGAACTTCACGCTCTTGCCTCCACAGCACCACCCGAGCTTCCCGCTTGAGACCTTTAATGCTCATGTCTTCCGGCACCCCCCAAGCTTCGTGCTCTTGCCTCCGTGGCACCCCCTGAGCTTCCTACTCACGCCTTCCCGGCATCCCCGAGCTTCCTACTCACGAGCTCTAACTCTTATGCCTTCACGGCATCACCTTCGAGCTTCGCGCTCTTGCCTCCAAGGCACACCTCGAGCTTCCCGTTCATGAGCTCTAATGCTCATGCATTCCCGGCACCCCCGAGCTTCCCTCTCACGAGCTCTAATGCTCATGTCTTCACAGCATCACCTTCGAGCTTCGCGCTCTTGCTTCCGCGGCACCCCCCAAGCTTCCTGCTTACGAGCTCTAACGATCATGCCTTCCCGGCACCCCCGAGCTTCGCGCTCATGAGCTCTAACGCTCATGCCTTCCCGGTACCCCAAGCTTCCCCCGCTCACGCCTTCCCTGCACCCCTGAGCTTCCTGCTCACGCCTCCCCGTCACCCTGAGCTTACCTCTCACACCTTCCTGGCACCCCCAAGCTTCCCGCTGAAGCCTTCCTAGCACTCTCGAGCTTCCCGCTCACACCTTCCTGGTACCCTTGAGATTTCATGCTCTTGCCTTCCCGAGCACTTTTGTCTTTGTTGTGCAGGTTGACGAGTCCCTTCTTGCTTACGGAGTTCGAGGACTTGTATGGGCTAGGCACCTCTTGAACGTCACTTATACTTGATGACATCATGTTTATAATTCCCCAACCAAGAAGCTCCTCTTACTTGAGGACTTCGTGAACTTGTAGATACCTCTCACTAGCATGACTAATTAGTTATCTCACCAAGCATAAGTAACACCTTCTTAGGGGGCCCACAAGCCATGATGGGGCCCAACCACAACATGCATGCCATAGCCCGACATACAACCTACCCCGTGGTAGTGGTAAGAAGCCAAGACCTCATCGAGAAGAAACCTTCCCAGCCTTGCCAAGTTACCTTCACAACATGCCTTTGAAGACTAGAAAAGCGAACTCTTTGTCCCACATTGAAGAAAATGTAAATGAGAGGGGTTCCCTTACCTATAAAAGGGACCCATTACAACATACTTTGTAATCCCTTTGGGCCGCAAGGCCCAACACTCATAGTAAAATATTTCAAGTAGACGTAGTCTCCCGTTAAGACGGGAGACGAACCACTATACTTCTTGTGTCTCACTTTTTCTCTCTCCTTCTTTTACGTTAACTAGAGCCTTCGGTTCTAACATTAACAAGCAACAACCCAGAAAGCTTAGAAACATCTAAAAGCCACCAACCCTTCAAGCTTCCAAGCCTTTAAGCACTAAACCCAGCTCTTAGCCTTTTTTCTCCCAAAACCCCCTTCAAACTCATCTTCCAAAAACCCAAATTCAAAAATCCCCAAATTCTCTGACCGCAGTGTGTTTCTAGTTCCCACATCGTCCTCACAATGTCAAGCCTCACTCAATATTTGAATCACGCACAAGATTCTCTCATTAACATCAAGTTATTGACTTAATTTTGCCTAGTCTTGCTTAATTCAAAAGAACCCTCACAGGAAGGCTAGAGTATAATTTGCCCTAGAAGTAATGGAGTTTCTTTGTCTATAAGCTCGCTATAATTAGTGAACTTATCATTGACTTGTAATGAGTTTGCTTAGCTTAGATTAGGGTTTGCTTAGCTTAGATTAGGGTTTGCTTAGGTATCTTTTTGTAAGTGCAGTTAGACTCTTGTCATTGGCTGAATGTCGGCTATTGATCCTAATGATATCAATTTCTATTAAAAAAAAATAGAGAAATGGGAGTCAGGATATGTATCCAACACCAATCAATCATGTATGCAAAGTCATGCTTAACTTAGTCTTAAGTATCTATGGATGAAGATGATCAAGTTAACTCACTGTTAGAATTAACCTTTTTTTTTTTCCTTATATGTATGCTAAGTGAGAGAAAGGCTCTATACCTAAGCCTCTTTTCTCAAATGCAACATAGGTTAAGGAACTCAAGATTTAACACAAAGAATCATTTTTCATTATAAAAACGAGAGATCACAAGGCATCTCAAGTAGAAAGCGTCTCAATTAACCTAGGAATCTAATCACTTGCCTTATAGACAATTTACCACTTAGAACTCTCAAAGAAACCTTATTTAACAAGGAGCAGGAAATGATTATTCATCACATTAGAACCCTAAATATGCAATCAAAGTTGGCCACCAAACAAAATATATATAAAAAATTCATCAATGTAAACATGGAAATTAGGTTAGGTTTTCGTCTTTTTGATAAACAAAAAATAAGTAAATGTCATAACATAGCATACAATCAAGATTGGGGCTTCAATAGCCCCTAACTACTAAGAATTTAGTTGCACATGGTTTGAATTGAAAGCACAAAAGAATTCACAATATTTCTATGTGGTTCCCGATAGGGTACCGAGAACCACCAGAATGGCACACCATCTTCGAGCTCCTTCACCTATTAAACGCAAATAAATGTAAAAGGGTAGACCATGGTTACCGGCCTACGACTCTCTGATTGTAGGAATGTTGGTGTGATAAGAGTTGAGAGAATGGTGGCTCTCCATAAAAGAGAGGGGAAGCATGTAGTTATAGTGTAGGTTAGGGCTTGTCACCTTTCCCTTTCCCATGTAGGACTAACTGTGAGCTACCAAAGTTGGTAATGTGACACGCACCTGATCTAATTGTGAGTACTTATGGTATTTCTACTTAGCGCGCAGCTGGTATCAACACTTAAGAAAAGAAAAATAGAAAAACCTGAAAAACAAAATTGGAGTCTTCAAAACGACTGGTCGGCGAACTTCGCTGCTGGTCGGTGAATGGCTGGTCTACTTTCTTCTACTTGGGTTTCTTGCTTGATTATTGCGTGTAAGAATCTTCTTGTTAGTTTTTCCAATCTTCTTTCATTACTTTTTGGTTTGAGACTCCTTGAAGTGTAGAAAAAGTCAACTTCTTAATTCTCTGATTAAATTAGGATTTCTCTACATTACTTTGTCCAATGAGAATGCGCCATGTCATCATCAATATCTCTGCGAATATCTTCATAATTTGCTATGATATCTCCATGGATTAGGCTCCTCGATCCATCAAGGTCTCTTGCTTGGGCCACGACTTTAAGCTTTTTATTATTTGCGCGTCTTTCTTCCATTATTATCTCATTTTTGTATATTTGCTCCAAAAATCCTAATAAACACAGAAGTAAATAATTAAATAGAAAATATAATAAACTAACAAAGATTAATATAGGGATTAACCATATAAACGTCCCAAAAAATGCTCCTATTAGACCTCTATTTCTCTAAGTGAGGAATGGCAATGAGATGGGTTGGAGATGATAATTAAAAGGGTTAAATATTGTTTAGTACCCTGTGGAATAGGCCAAACATTGATTTAGTCCCTCGACTTTCAATTTCATCAAAAATACCACCACAATATATATCATCTTCTCATCCAATAGGTCCCTCAGGCTCAATTCTGACAATTTCAGACGTTAAGTGCTGACATGACATTTCCAACTCATCAAAAGTGGGGCCCACACTGAATTGAAATTCCCAAACTGACCCTGGCCAACTAAATATGGAAAAATCCAAAGTAAATTCCAAACTTTGAGGTTGGGGAGACTCGAACCCCTTCCCTTAAGGCATATGAAAATGAAAGCCTCAACCACCAGACCACTTGCATGGTATTGGTATACTGGTATATTGCAAACAAAAATAATATATATCTGTACAATAGGTTTAAAAACACTTTGTCATTGTCCTTCTCTACCCACCTCTCTCCTCATCTCCTCTTTTTCTTCCTCTTCCGCCATGAAAGACCCAGAAACCAACGACCCCATCTCCCTCTCCAACCAAAAACTCTCTATTCCAAATTTTGGGTGACTATGACTCAGTGGTCCGGGCTCTAGGACTTTTGGGCCACCGTAGACGGTGTTCTAGGGGATGTTGCTCATGCAGCGGATGATTCCAGCCCGGGCGTGAAACAGCGGCCATGAATGCCATGAGAAAGAGAGATAGATAGATAGAGAGAGAGAGAGAGAGAGAGAGAGAGAGAGAGAGAGAGAGAGAGTTTGTTTATAATGATAAGGATTAATTTCAGTTTAGTACCCTGTGGTTTGGGGGTAACATCATGTCAGTCCCTGCTCTTTCAATTTGATCAGCAACACCCCTGTGCTTTCAATTTCAATCAGCCGTGCCCAAATTTTACTGTTTCGTCAAAATTTTACTCTGTCAATCCAGTCAAAGTTAACGTTCAAATTGGACGGAACAGTAAAATTTGGGCACGGCTGATTGAAATTGAAAACACAGGGGTGTTGTTGATCAAATTGAAAGAACAAGGACTGACATGATGTTACCCCCAAACCACGGGGTATTAAACTGAAATTTATCCTAATGATAATAAAGAAGGAAGCAGCAGGGGTGACATTTTTCACAAATAGAGCAGAAATTAAGCAATCTCTGATCTAATTTCAGCGGTGAAGAACGGCACCAGGCCGGGCTTGTGATCAGTGGCGGCGCCCTTTGCAGCTCTATATGCCTCAAGCGGCATAACTCCATACACAACAAACACATTAACCCCAGCCTTCTCCCAAACGGCAATGGCCTCACACACTGTGTCCTGCGCCTCCCGTATCATCTTCTCAAACCGCGCCCAGACAGAGGTCGGCTACGACGACTCTTCGAGGAAAGTCTCAAGCTTTTCCGTCTCCGGCGTCTCTTTCTCGATGACAGCGCATCTCAAAGTGAAGGAGGGAGGGGAATGGAGGTGCGTGGCTGAGTTGAAGGAGTGGGCTTTGGAATGGAAAGATGCGAGCTTTGGAGGTGGGGAGAGGAGGGTGAAGGAGGAAGAAGATGAGAGTTTAGCTGGTGGCAGCATTGCGGTGGATTTCAAAGTGGGGATTTCAAATTCTATGGCTTTGTGTCATATTAGCAATGACTGAGAGAGAGGGAGCAGATTGAAAATGGGAGAGATGGGAATCGTGATATGATAAGGCGCCACAGACGACGATGACAAAGTGTTTTCAAACATATTATACAGATATATATTATTTTTGTTTGCAATATGCCAATACCATGCAAGTGGTTTGGTGGTTGGGGGCTTTCATTTGCATATGCGTTGGGGAGGGGGGGTTCGAGTCTCCCCAACCTCTAAGTCTGAAATTTATTTTGGATTTTTCCATATTCAATTGGCCAAGGTTAGTTTGGGAATTTCACTTCCGTGTGGGCCCCACTTTTGATGAGTTGGAAATGTCATGTCAGCACTTAACGTCTGAAATTGACGAATGGAGTCGGAGAGACCTATTGGATGAGAATATGATATTGTAGGGGTGTTTTTGATGAAATTGAAAATCAAGGGACTGAATCGATGTTTGGCCCATACCACATGGTACTAAACAGTATTTAGCCTAATTAAAATACCATTTCCATTGCAAGTTTATTTTCGCCCTATCTCCTCCCCAATCTCCAATAAAAATTATCGGGGATTCCCCATCCTCATCCCCATTAGGAATAAAGGCTTCATACCCGCACCAATCTCAATAAGAATGTAATTAATAAAACTTTCTTTCTCTTATTTTTTATGATAATTAAAATCAAAGTAACATAAATTCTTAACTTTTAAATGCATACTAAAATGGATCTCAATCTTACAAAAGATATGTTTTAGTATAAAGTTAAACCACAAAAGAAAATGTAGGCACAAAAATAAATATTCTTGAATTAAAAATTAAAGAAAATAAACTATTGAGGTAGTTTTGGGAATGGAGATCATAACATCATACACCCCCAATCCCTGATTAAAGAAAATGGGGAACGGGGATCCCTATTCTCATTCCCAAATTGTCCCCAAATTATTCCCCCATTAGGGTTGGAGATCTAATATATGAGACCTGCCTTGATGGAGATTTTTGCCATCTTTACTCAAAGTTCTAGTATTATGGGTCTACAATATTACCTATTGTATCTTTTTTTTTTAATGAATAATGTGTGCAAGATGGTGAAAACATGAGCATCATTCTACCCAATCTTAGGGCTGTCAATTCTGACATGACTCGAAACCCGCACGAAATAAAACGGGTTGAACCCGCATTATTAAAAAGTAGGTCGGCTGTGGGTCAATCCGCCATGACCCATTAAATAAATGGGTTAGTCACAGTTCAACCCGCCAATAAGAAGTGAACCCGTATAACCCTATTATGCTATACTTATTTTGAAATTTAAAACGTTGGGAGTATTTGACCATAGGATTAAACAATTTTAAATATTTTGCTTTATAATTATTAAATTTAATTATTTATGAATTATATATGATTATTTATATTCTTCGTCTGTAGAGTTTTTAGTGAATTTAATCAATTTATGCATTTTTTTAGTTAATTAGGTCGCATTGTTAACACTTAAATTGATCATTTTGTCTAACACGACACGATATATTTATTAAATGGGTTAAGCAGGTTGAAAACGGGTAACCCGTTTAATAAATAGGTTGGATTTGGGTTTAAGTTTTTGACATGATTATTAAATGGGCTGGGTTTGAGTTTGTATCTTCCGACACGACAAATACCTTGACCCGACACGAATCCAATCCGACATGACTCATTGACAACCCTACCCAATCTCATTTAAAAGATAAAAACTAAAATAAAAAGATTTTCTAAAGGGTGTAGCTATTGCCACTATATCATTTTCTTATTTCACCCTACAAACATTTGAATTACTGAAAGACTATATTTCCCAAGTGCAAAATGACTAATAAGTACACTAATTTTTTTAAATCCAAATCTGTAAGGAAAACTAAATACATAACCAATTAATTAATATAAAGACTATTTAATTTCTCATTGGGAAACATTAATCTTCATCTTCTCCATCCAAATTTGAATTTATTACTATTTTATCTTTTTGTTGCCTCCTTATCGTTAATTCAATATTCAATTCACAAAATCATTAGTCTTTCATCAAAATCTTTACTATCCCTTTATGAACACTGAAAGTAAAAATTTAAAACACGAAAAAGAAAAAAAAACAATCTCTTCTTCATTCCTCATAATTGTTAACTTACTAATCTTTTGTCATGGATTGAAATATACAAACATTGAAACTGTAAGAAAAAAATTTTAAAAATAAAGGTAAATCAGATTGTGATTTTATTAGGAAATGTTAATATATTATATTTTTCTATTGGTATAAATTAAACGAGAGATTTTTGTAAAAAAATATATATATATTCTTTATTGGATATGTCATATAAAGATTTTTTTGAAAGAGAAATGGGTTAGATAAGTAATTTTAATAATTAATATTTAAATATAGGGTGTAATGAGCAAGTAGGATGAACAAAGAAAATGGTAGGTTGGGAATAGCTGCACCATTTTCTAAATCACCCAAACACTCGTGTGTGTTGCATTTTTTACTTTCTATAGTACGTACAGAAATATGCATCTGTTATTATTATTATTTTTTTTCCTTGTCTCTGACGCTTCAAGGAATCAATCCTAGCTAGCATTAAGCCAATCTATCTACTCTTTACATTAATTAATTTAGGGAAAAATTAAGTTTATGTTTTAGGGAATCAGAAATTGAGAGATAATCGCTATGTATTCTCATTGATAATAGGGGCCTATTTATATAGAGGATTACAATGCATAGAATCTCAATCATACAAGGAAAGTAATTCTACATTGATTAGGATTCTAGATCCTTCTAATTAAATCTTATTACCACTAGGTCAAGTAACCTAGAGTTTGGGCTAAACACAAATTAGGTTTTCCTTGAACACTCCCCCTTGTGTTGCCCAAACGCGGTGCTTCTCTCGTTGCCTCGTTAAAAACCTTGCCGAGTAACAAAAATCCAGTGGGACAAAAATAATCTCGGTCTAAGGGGAAAAAGAGCACAACACACCCTTCACGTTTCGAGGTGAACATGTAGACATCTACCCCTGATGTCTGCGTCTCCCCCTGATGACTACAATCATGGGAGTTCAGATAATTTCCGCAAGCCAATTCTTGCCACATGTTTCTCGAACGTGGATTTGGGCAATGACTTAGTAAACAAGTCTGCCTCACTGTCCTCAGATTGAATCTAGTTCACTTTGATCTCGAGGAGAGTCTGTTGTTGCTGACTGTGCTTGGTGTTATCGCTTTTGATGTAGCCTTGCCTCATTTGTTCAATACAAGCAGCATTATCCTAAAAGCTCGTAGGCTCATCTGTGGTAGACTTCAAACCACAATTGTTCGAACATACGTAATTATGAATCCAATCCATATTCATTCACGAACCACTTCATGAAGAGCAATAATCTCTGCATTATTTGAAGATATAGCGACTAGGGTCTATTCTGTAGACCTCCAAGATGTCACGGTCTTTTCTCATGGTGAACACTTAACCGGATTAGGAATGACCTTTGTGTGGGTCAGAGAGATACCAAACATCAGCAAAACCTTCCAAAACACATGTCGTTTTGGGACAGGGATAGAGAACGCAGGACAGCGTTGGCGGCGTTTCTGGTGTGTGATGGGTCTGAATCCATCATCTCTTCGTAGGGATAGAA
>BDJD01005355.1:128943-141188 GCA_002564525.1 Rosa multiflora
TTCACGAGCTCTACAAATGTGTGCCCAATGATCAGACACTCCACATCGAGAACATACATCCTTTGCTCGAACTCCATTGATTGAGGCACTTTGAAAGCGTCATTTAGATGACTCTTAATGTTGGTGGCGCCACCAACATGGCCAGAGGTGTTGCCTCCCTCTCTCTTTCCACGTTTACCTCTTCAGTTCCGTGTTCGCCTATTTTGGCGGTTACCTTCCCAAGTAGAGAGATTATATGGATCAGAATGTCCAGAAGTATACCTAAGATTAGGGTTTCGCTCTTGGCGCCCTCTCTTAGAGGTGCGACTATAATTGGATTCCGGAATATGTTCTGTTTCCACGGATCTCGAATTATAGTTCTTCACAAGGAGCTCCAATGAGCTCATGAAACCTTGTGATCCGTCTTGCATTAACATCGATTCGATAGTTCTTAGCAACCATCAATGCAGAGACGGGGAAGGAAGAGAGAGTCTTCTCAATCAACATCGCATCTGTGATCTCTTTACCACAGAATTCCATTAAGGATTTAATGCGAAGTGCTTCCGAGTTATAGTCAAGAACTGTCTTGAAATCACAGAAGCGGAGGCTATGCCATCTCACTTCTAGGTCAGGAAGCAAGGAGTCACGGACTTTGCCAAATCTTTCTTCGAGTGAGACCCATAGCCTTCTGGGGTCTTCTTCATTCATATACTCGTACTGGAGTGAATCATCCATATGACGAGTCATTAGGATGATGGCTTTCGCTTATTTGCCTCTAAGGCCGCTCTATTTGCTTCAAAAGCCTGAGCTTGCTCAACAGTTAGCACGTCCTGGCTAGGCTCGAGAATCGTATCCAAGATGCCTTGAGATGCTGGCGGATATCACGAACCCACCTGTGATATTCAGAGCCAGTTGTTCCCAATGGAGCAAAGTCCAATTTGTTCAGGCTACTCATCCTGAAAGAGAACAAGAAATTAGGGTTAGTTTCGGACCGAAATAGGCTACCACGAAAACATATGAAATTTCTATTTGCTTCCAAATCTTGAGCTTGCTCAACAGTTATCACGTCCTGACTAGGCTCGAGAATCATATCCAAGATTTCATCGGCCTTGAGATGCTGGCGGATATCACGAACCCACCTGTGATATTCAGAGCCAGTTGTTCCCAATGGAGCAAAGTCCAATTTGTTCAGGCTACTCATCCTGAAAGAGAACAAGAAATTAGGGTTAGTTTCGGACCGAAATAGGCTACCACGAAAACATATGAAATTTTAAGCGTAATCGCTTCCAAGAAATTAGGAATTTCCGAGCGTAGTCGCTTCCAAGAAATTTGATTCCAAGAGATATTGGATTAGATCGAAACAATGATGTAAGTGGTCGATCATAAATTCTCTACAAACTCTAAGTTTGGAGATCTCAACAAGCTCTAAGCTTGAAGTGAGTACGAACCCCCACAGTTCGGCTTAATTTAGTCTCTCCTATAATGAAGAAAGGGGGGTAGAAGAAGGGAGGTTGCAAGTCCCCGAGAAAAAGAAGAGAAATTGAAATAAAAACTCAAAATCAGGAACTTTTAGTAAACCATACCTCTTAGGATTGCGGATCGCATTCGATCCTCATTGTAGGATTGCAAACAAGCTTCAGTTCTAGGCGAAGCAAACTCGTTGAAATTCAGAGCAGATTCGCTTCTAAACAGCTCTCACTCCGATTAGTGTACAGGTCACAAAATGTCTCCAATAGGGCTAAAATTTGGAAGTCAGAAAGAAGAGACCTTGAATACTGTACAGGTCTCAAAACGTCTTCAATAGGGCTGAAATTTTGAGGTCAGATAGAGGAGATAGAGATGAACAACTTTTATGAATAAATTATTTTGATTAGAGGTCCCGAACAAGACGTTTCGGGGCGTGCAAGCAGGCTGATCTGCACAAGAACGAGCGAGCTGCTATGCTGCAGGGGCAGCAGAAGTGCCGCAATGCTGCATGGGCAGTAGGTGGCACATGGGTGCGCAAGGGCTGCAGGGGAAGCTTACGGCATGGCTAGCAAGGGATAGGAGGTTGCGGCTGTTTTGGTAAGAAGAGTTTTGGTTTTTAGGGCTAGGGTTAGGGCTCGTGCTGATAACGTGTTTTAGGGAATCAGAAATTGAGAGATAATCGCTGTGTATTCTCATTGCTAATAGGGGCCTATTTATATAGAGGATTACAATGCATAGAATCTCAATCATACAAGGAAAGTAATTCTACATTGATTAGGATTCTAGATCCTTCTAATTAAATCTTATTGCCACTAGGTCAAGTAACCTAGAGTTTGGGCTAAACACAAATTAGGTTTTCCTTGAACAGTTTAGTCTTTGTACTATGACTCTATCATCATTTCAGTCCCTGATTTTCTAATTTAATCTAAAAAGTCCATGAAGTCACAATTTTCATCTAATAGGTCCTCGCCATCTAAATGTTTCGTTAACTGGCTAACGTGGCAGATAAGTAGACGTCAACTCAGCGCCACGTAACCATAATGGATGTTAACATGTTGAGAATAAACCTAGCCTCCCCTTTTAATTTTTTTTTTTTTTTTTTTTTTTGCTGCCATCTCTTCTTCCTCTTGTTCCTTTACCCAAACACCTAGCTCATCAAAAGCCACTTCTCCTCTTTTTCAGACCACCATAAATACCACCCCTTCCTTCTCTTCCCTAAAATCCTTCGGCAATTAAATTGCGAAAATCTCAGGGAACCCAAAAACCAGAGTCTCCTCTTCTATGGGTTTCAATTTTTGATGGGGGGCAGCATGATGAGCGGCAGCTTGATGTACGGCGACTCCACGGAGCTCGCCGGCAATTCCGTCATCCTGGAAGTCCATGCGAACTACATCGATCCCCTTCGCAGAAGGGATATCAGCGCACAGCATTAAGGGGGTGATAGGTCGGCGATCGAGAAGCCATTGCCGGAGGCGACGAAAGATGACTTTGTGGACTGGCAGGTGGTCGGCGACAGCGGCGAGGGGGAGTTGGGATTGGTTTATTAATCTCAGTGTGGCAGGAGTTGGTTTGGTTGCGGTGACCTGTGTTATGGTTGCTGCTTGGATATCTAGTGCTTGAACCCAAATGGATCCCCAAAATCAAAAGTTCAGTCTTTCACATCCATGAAGCAATTGAAAATTTCAACTCACCTTAATCCCTCCACCATCTCCAGAATTTGGGGTTGCTGGTGACATTGGATTCTAAATTAACCTTGATTTTAATTGAGATTTATATGAAATTGAACTTTGCAAGTCGATGTTGGTGAATCACTGGGTATGACCCATTTTGATGATGGTGGTCTGATGAGTTCGATCAAGATGGGATAAGACTCATGTCTATTGATAGTGATGATAAGACCCATTTCCAAATTTCCTTTTAGTAGAGAGAGAGAGAGAGAGAGCTTGATGGTGGTGGTTACGGTGGCTTAGGTGTGAAGAAGAAGGAAATAGGAAGAAAAGAAAAGAAAAAAAGAATGGAGAAATAACATAGGGTTATATAGGACATTTCACCACTCTCGTGCTGAGGTGGCGTAAAATAGACTGCCAAGTCAGCAAGTTAACAACTCAATTTGACGGAATCTAGATGGTGAGGACCTATTAGACTGAAATTGTGACCTCAGGGACTTTTCAGATTAAATTAAAATATTAGAGACTGAAATGATGACAGAGTCATAGTATAGGGACTAAACATAATTTTTTTCATTAATTTAATTGTAGCACTAATTGCACCTTTTCTTAAATATTGAAGCATCATCCAACATATGCTTCTCTTGAATTGCAAGGGACTATTGAGGATTATGAGGATAAGGTTATATGGGTCTCATTTTTAAGTTTTTAACGGTAGATGACAGAACCCGTCCCGAATTTCACCTTGAAATCCGACATGGCACTGTGGGGCTCACTTTTCAAGAAAATTCTATCGTAAATTCGGCAAAATTTCTCCTAAAAGTAGACAACCCAAACCTGTACAAAATGCTATAAACAATTCCAATACCAAAACAAGATCCACCCTTACGCTTCTAGAGCCACCATGCTCCCCAATATAACACCAACTGCACAAACAAGTAAACACATCTCAAACAGACACTTCCGAAACAAAAGGTATCCAACAAGCAATGTCCACAATTTATTTTACACAAATGTCCACTATTCTCTCATAGTCTGGTCATAGTCCCTGAATAAAAATACTTCGAATTTAAAATAACATCCCAAGGTAATCAAAGCATACTAAGATAAGAACTAAAGTGATAACTAGTAGGTTAAACATGTAACCTACAGAAAGGATGGCAACAGTGGATGTGGGTATTATGCCTCAACTCCTACTAATGCCGAACAATGACTCTACGAACTGGGCATTTAAAACCAAAGGACCCAGGGGGAAAGCATTTAAAATGTTAGCGTGAGTGGACAAAAATAAATACTGTAATAAATGAAATAAAAGAGTAGTTTATACTTTCCCACAATTTATTATCTAAAAACCTCGATGGATGAAACGTGTAGAAAAACATGTTCCTTTAAACTTAAAATCTCGTGAAGACATATCAGCCCTGCTGGTTTGTGTAAACTTAAAGTTTGAGGAAGATGAATATCACCATACAATAAAAGAGCCTCACAGGATCCGGTTCGGAGTCTCCTAGGCTCTATCTTCGACTTCGACTCACAAACACAAAATAAGTGAGGAGGAGCCTCAACTATAACTCACGTGAGGAGGAATCTAAATAAAGCAATCCAAGTATGGTGAAGAAAACATTCGAAAACCAATAAAATTTCCCCAAATCTCAAAATAGAAAACAAAAGTATGATTCCCAACCGTACTCAGAAAAATCTCATGAGAAAATCAACTAAATCAACGACGTGTCCCACCCGCCAAGATATTCTCGAATCAATAAACAAATAGGCGAGATCAAAGTAAATTCATAATTCACATAATAACCATTTATCGAAGATAAATCATCGGAAGCTTGAGGTCAAAATAAATGGTAAAGCAAAATCTTTCCTGAAAGTCAACATTGAAATAAATCACAAACAATCTTTGAAAATCATCATTGAAAGCAATCCACTTGATAAATCGAAATCAAATTTCGAAAATGAATCATATGCTCAAATTATAATTAAATTCATTCCGTTAGAAAAATAATTGCATGCATATAATTATTTAAAACAAAAGTCAATTCACAGTATACGGCTAAGCTTGTCATCCATCAGCACTCTCCTCGTGTGGGGTCTCCTCTTGTCCTTGAAACATCAAAGAAAATCTTAGAAATTCAAATCCTTGATTCGTCCTCCACACTTCAATTCGGTTCAAGCCACTTGGAGAGATTGATGTACATCTCACAAGCTTCAAAACCTGACCAGTGGCTGCCAGAGGTGGCCGGAAAACGAAGAACCACCCGTGTACCCGAAATAGCGCCACTGCCACAATCTCCCCATTGCTATGCCTTCTACAGTTCAAATTGAGCCACCAAACTACCACGGAGTTATAGAGGAAGGAGAGGTGGTTCGAATAAGATTGGTGGCATCTAAATCCATCACCAGACGAAGGAGAAATCGCCAGAAAATGATTTCGGGTCAGGTTGGCAGAGAGAGAATTCGCTCGGGGTAAGTTTCCGAAAATGGAAACTTGCCAAAGTGAATCCTCCTTTTATAGAAACTTTCCCAAAACAGTAACTTTAGATAAGTGAGACCTGCCAAATTATATTATTATTCTGTTGTTGCTTTGTGTGCCATATAGGTTAATTAAGCAATCCTCCGTCCCCAAAGAATGCTTCTATTCACTATGAAATTCATTGGAAGGCTCTGTTAAATGAGGTAAATTCATAAACTTTGAAGGTTCTATTAAAAATTCAAATAAAGCTTCTCTTGGGTTTGTTATCAGCAATCATTAATTATTGTACTACTCTTGTTGCTGGTGTTAGAAATGTTGGGACTTCGTCTGTTTCTCTTACGGCAGGCCTTGTCTTGAAGAAAACTTTGATTAATTAAAGCTAATAAGGAGAAAAGTCTTAAGTATGTTTTGGTGGAAGATGATTCAAAGCTCGTCATAGATTGTGTTAAATAACATTTGCAGCATCCCGTGGGAATTAAAGACCGTCATTCGTGATATTCTCCACCCAAGGAACTATTTTGAAGAATTTTTTTTTTTTACTCATGTACTCGGAGAATCAAATTTCACTCCAGATTGTCTTCCGAATCTCTGTCATTCATCGTTGGATCTAGAAGTTGGAAAGCTAGTCTTTCTATAAATCCATTACCAACTTTCGACTTTGATCAATTTGACCAATTTAGTGCTGGTTGCCCGGCCTCATGGCTTTAACTTGTGATTTGTTTTTCTTAAAAAGAAAAAAAAAAGATTGGGATTGTAAACTCATAACAAAGATAAAGAAAATATGTAAGGTATTCCTATTCTATGATTAAAAAACCAACATTTCAGACAGTACTCCCGTAATCCTAATCGCAAAGTTGAATGAAAAGATTACTACCTAGGAAGTGTAACTAACAGAATTGAGATATCAGACGCTCTGCCGTTGAGATTCGGCTATGGAAGGGCTTGTAATGTACTATGTTGCGTTGCTGCTTGGCACGTTGAGATAGGCAGTCCGTAATCAGGAAAGCCGGATCGACGTAGATAACATCTCAGACATCTTTTGGTTGTCTCAACAGATCTCGTTCTTAGGACACAAAGAAAGGCTAGAGCCACATATGGATTTCTGTATTTCTCGAGCCGGCAAAAAGCTGACTATTGATTAATTGGATTCAGAGCCATGGACTGATGGACTTTGTTCTGGGTGAAGTCTTATGGTAAATTAGGAATCATGTAGTAGCCATGGACTTTGCTACTACTAATCATTTGTAGCCTTTTACTTTAATACTCATACACAAGGAAACAATCACGATATTTGGCCGAAAGATTTAAACGATTTAGCACATTGGATGTTGAAATGCGTGTGACAATAGGTGAATAGGAAATGTTTGTTAGTTTTGATTCAACATATATATGGCTGAGTTTCTATACACCTAGGCTCGATTGACCTTTCAGACTTTCAGTTATCAACAAAGCAGAACCTAGTGAGAGATCAGAGATGTATCACACAAGTTACACAAATGAAATGCCAAAATATCTATTCCATTATTACCAAGACACAAACAACTGTAAGAACAAGTCGCCGAATGGTATATATGAAATTGACCGCAACAGCTAGCAATTAAGCACCAGGCAGGAAATGCACAATAGAAACACCAGTAGGAGTACAAGACACACCACATAACACACAACACAGGGAAATGAAATGCACATCTCGATCATCACTAGAATTTCTTGATAAAGTCATGGATGTGTTCACTAATTTCAGTAGGCCTTTCTTCGTTGATAAAATGGGCAACTCCTTCCATTACGACTACCTCTTGCAGAAACGGCACATACTTCTTCAAACCACCTTTGTGTATGAAATCCTTGCCGCCTACTGAATTATAAACTAGGTCTTGGTCTCCCACAATGAACTTAACTGGAACTTTTATTTCAGCCCCAGTCCAGGGGTCAGTCAGTTCCCAGTTTCTGCATTCAATTAAGGGCGGCGAGGAATGGAAACAACAATTAACAGAGATTGCATTGGAATTTGGACACCAAAGATAACTCTATCTCAGTAAATCAGCAGCAAGTATAAATTCAAGCAAAGATTGAATTACATACCGGTCCAAGTTTCGATAGTAGTTTATGCCACCAGTGAAGCCCTTCTTCTCGAAGAAGCTGGCATAATAGTTAACATCATCCTCAGCCAACCAACTTGGCAAGGGAATTGGAGCATCTGGGGGATGTCCAAAGCCTTTACCTTTAGGCAGGAATAGTGGACCAGGATGGCGATATGTTAGGAATTCCTTCATAACTCTTGCAGCACCAATCAGGGCAAACTCGGCTTCAATCTCTCCTGGTTCCTGCAACATGAGTACAAAATTGTCTATCACAATCCAATTGATACCATCAAACTCAATAATTAACATTTTAGTCTTCAAATCACAACTCAAAAAGATTATAATCAACTGCAACGTGATGGAAAATGACCTTCCAGTGTTGAAAGGTGGCTAGAGACCATTATTTATCAAATTTTTTTTTTTATGACCAACCATTATTTATCAATTGCTTTCTTATCTTTCTAGGAAATTATTCTATGCACCAACAGTGTAAATGACCAAACACTTACAAGATGATCTCAACTCTTGATATTTATAATTCATATTTTTATTAAGAGAAAATGTCACAAACAGTACCCGAAATAAGGCTCATTCTGAACTTCAGTACCCGACTATACAAAACTATCACTTTGATACCCCAAGTTTGAAGTCCGACCCAAGAATGGTTATCACGCCCCGAATTTTGAATAAGAAATTCAAATCCGAAACATGAATAATTACAAATACAAATACCAATCTAAATTTTTTTTTTAAGAGTAACACGCCTCACACCACTCAATATTACATTATCCAACTCCTCAATTTCTTATTACAGCACACTATCACAAATTCCAAATTGATAAGTTCGAAATGAACATAACGAAACTCACAATAATGCTGTGACTCAAATGCCACTACTCTAAGCAGCCTGATCACCTTCTCGATTCTCCTGACCTGTAGGATTTCCCGCTACACAATATAAATAGTGTACCGGGATTGCAACAACACAAACCCGGTGAGCTTGACAGCCCGTATGAGTAAACGAAAGGATTGCACAAATTTAATATAACAATTTCAACTCAAGCAAATGAAATTGTAGTAATATCACAACCACAACAACCACCACAAAAACCACATCACTTTCTCACTCTCATATATATATATATATATAGACACTTATGAGTTACTCTCGATTTCTCTCATAAGGTCACTCAACATTTGGCAGACAGACTAGAGCTCTAACTGATCGTTTCCACCTACCCGGCGCGAGAGCGTGGTTCACTAATAGATGCCATGGTCACCCCGTGACCTATTGATCTCCACAGATCAATATATCTCAACAAATCAACAATTTATTGTTTCTCAAACAATAAACTCAACACCTCACTCAATATATAATTTCCTCAACACAAACCAACAACACGTATATTTTATCAAAAATAAAATATGTATAAAGTCATTCGCACAAGTATTAACAGCTATAAATATTATAGCAATAAATATAAATATTTAGAACTCCGGTTCGTGAATGAACCATGTGCGGTTTACTCACCTCGATACTTCCGCTGCGTCTTCAAATTACACAATCACACCAACTCGCTCGCCCAAGTAAAAACCGTCAATCACCTAATCATAAGTGACTTGAATTTAGCCAAAGACTCAAAAATATAAATTGACGACGAGCTAATAGTCGGATCGAATTTATACGACTATCCGACGGTCAGATCGAATTTATACAGCGATCCAACGGTCAGATCGAAATTATATGATGATCCAACGGTCGGATCTAAAAATAAAGGTGATCCAACGATCGGATCGAAATTATATGATGATCCAACGATCGGATCCTCACGGATCGCCCTTAGGATCATCCTCCAAATTTATCACGAAGATCCAACAGTCAGATCTTCCTGAATTGTCCTTATAAACATCTCCACAAAATTTCATGAAAATCCGACGGTCGGATTCTCACGAATCGCCTTCTGAATCACTATTTCACAATTATACGAAGATCCAACGGTCGGATCTTCGCCCGTGACCTCACAAAGTCACCGGAACAGTCATACGATCAACATATCAAAACTACAAGTCCATCGGACGGTCCGATCTTCACAGATCATTAATCGAACAATCGATATTAATCAAAACCGTAAAATTCATAACTAAATCATACGATATCCAAAACATGCGTATAATATATCGAAATGATCGTATTGAAATGTAGAATCTAAAAATATAAAGAAATCACATTTTTGACCCCCGGAGGTGGCCGGAAAGGGGCCGCCGGAATTTGGACAGAGCCGCCGCCGACCACCGCCAATGGTGTCGGGGCCAGGCTGCTCCTCTTCATATCATCAAGCGCAACAATTTTCATAACTAGCACAAAGTCAGAAAATGAAGGGAAGTAGGAGAAATTACCTAAAACAGTCGTGATGGCCGGAAAAATTCCAGAATCCGGTGGAATTTGCAGAAACCGTCCAACAGATTTTTCCACGTAAAACTTCATCTTTTGGCCTCGATTCCTTCTGGAGAGTTGTTAAGAACATCAAGGTGAACTCACTGGTTCAAGAATCACCCAAAACGAAGCTCTACAGCTCGAGATATCACGATCGAAAGCTTCGGTGGCCGGAAAAATTCCAGAATCCGGCGAGCTTGAATTCCGACTTAAAAACTTCAACAACTCGCTTCGATCCCTTCATGAAAGTTGTTCAGAACTTCAATATGAGTTCACCAGCGCAAGAATCACAAGAAATGATGGTCTGTAGCTCGAGATATCTCGATCGAAAGGTTTGGTTTTTCGATCGAAAACCGGCCGAACTCCGACGAACGTGAAACCGGTCACTCCAGGTGCGATCCTTCTAGTATGATGATCAGAAGGTTGAGGCGAGTTCATGGAGCTAAGGATCGGAAGTTTTGGTGGCTGGAGTTAGGAGAAAACCGACGTTGACCCCTTTTGTGGTTCAAAGCTTGCAGCTCCGATCTGCCGGATTTGAGGCCGTCCCGGTGGAAAAGGTTACGTCCAGCAGCTAGGGGAGGTCGAGACGAAGCTGTGGTGGCTCAGGGGTGGCTTGGAGTCGACGTATGGCGGCGCTGCAGGCTGAGGAAGAAAAGCCAGAAAGAAGGAGAAAATGTCGGGGGCGAGGAGAGAGAAGAGAGAAACCGGGGAAGAAGAAAGAAAAAAAGAAAAAAGGGAAAAAGAGAAAAATGTTAAAAAGTATTAACTTACTTTGTAGAGAGTAAGAACGTATAAAGAGAGATGAGGGGAAAATAGAGAAGTGTGTTATTCAGTCTTAGAGGCCTCCCTTATATAGAGGTAGGGTTTACATGATAAGTGTTTAAACTATTGATATATTACATGTAGGTCCCTAACTAATAACGTGGACAGCCACATAAGAAATAATATTTACAACACTCCCCCTTGGATGTCCACCAATTGATGATGGCATTGGACGCGCTTATTGTTGCCTCGTTAAAAACCTTGCCAGGTAACAAAAACCCAGTGGGATAAAAATAACCCTGGTCGAAGGACAAAAAGAGCACAACGCGCATATGTCCTAGGTAGCATGTTTCTTGATGCTCCCCCTGATTGCAATCTCCCCCTGATCTTTGCATGCGTCGCTTGATAGCTTCGAGAGTCGTCTCAATCCGATCCCTTCCACCAACTTCTGGAAAGTACACTTAGGTAGAGATTTGGTGAATAAATCAGCCAAGTTTTCGTCGGATCGAATTTGCTTCACTGCAATTTCTTGATTCTTTTGAAGCTCATGGGTGTGAAAGAACCACTACTAGAGAAAACCCATTCAGGGACGAAATCAATTTGTCACTAAATGCTGAGAATTTGTCCCAAAAAGAAGTTTGAGACAAAATCATTTTGTGGCTAAAGTCGTCTCCTAATGCTCGTCCCTAATTATTAAAGGCAACGACTAATACATTCCGTCTCCTAATGCATTTGGAGAAGAAATTAAAATTGTCCCCTATTCAACAAAATTTCATCCGCCATTCTCATTCAGGTTGGCGGGAAAATTAACTATAAATAATGTCAATCAGATGAATAAGGGATGAAACTCATTCGTCTCCTTATTTTTAAAATTCTATATTATTTCTAAATTTAATGACGCTTATAAGATAAATAGGGGATGATTAAAACAGGCAAATATTGAATTTGACAAAGATTCAGATACAAATGAGCAAAGACAAACCCCAATTTCATTATTACAGATGGCAAAAGTTCAAACACTAATAAGACAACGACATAGTTTGTGATAAAACCAGCAATTGAATAAAATGTTTATCTGAAATGCATATCTAACTCAAGTACACTATTGCATTTGCATATGCAAAACTTTGAGGTATCATGATTTCTTCTTGGCAATGAAGAGGCCCCACCCATTTCTGCTCTCTAGAGTTACTCCTAACCAGCTTTGCCTTCCATTCACCATGTCATTGTAGTCCTCCTGGACATATTTTGATCGCAAAGAATCAAAATTTCATGAATACATAGAACTGTAATAACATATCAAATGCCCAGAGAAAATGAGGAAGAAACTCACTTTAGAAAAGTCCTCAATGAATGCATCGTTGTCCTTCTCAACA